>NW_019104836.1:95650-126812 GCF_001995035.1 Momordica charantia | reverse complement strand
TCATACCCTGTTTGTTTGTCATCCCATACTCCGCCATAACGAATGAAAACTCGAACATGTGTCATTTTTAAAACACCTTGCAATTTTTTTAATTCCTACAACAATATAGAGTCAAAATAGATAAACAAAATGATAGAGGAACACATAAATGACTATTTAAATTCTTCTTTTTTTATCTAAGCAATACAAATAAAACACAAGGTCAATGATTTTAACATTCTGCAACAAACAATGAAAATACAAATTTTAATCTATTGAATACCAGCAATACATTCCAAATAAACCAGAAATATGCAAGATGTTTTTATTCCTACAATATATTGTAATATTTTGCAATGCCAAAAAACTCAAGCGACGAAGAAGAACGTTGGGTGTTGAAATCTTACCGGAGTTCGTTGTTTATCGTTTGCGTGTGCTGCAAGGAAGAGATTTCGTTGAAGGATTTCGTTCAGTTGGGTGTTTCCTACTGTCACTGCCTCAATCGTCGAAATGTTCGCTCGTCATCGTCACCTGAATCAATAGGAGGTTAGTAGTCAGAAGGGGAGAAGCTGAATAGTTGTTGGTGGAAGAAGAAGGATTTTGTGCGTTGGAGGGTTTCTTTTTTGTGTATAATTTCACGTGAGAGAGGGAGGGTTTATACACTTAAAAAGGAAAAAAAATTATAATAAGGGTAGTTACGACTTTTTACCATTAAAAGTTCTACAAGTCTTCAAATGAAAAAATGATCCTGAATCTCTTCAACCCTATTAAAGTTGTCCTAGTTTTGGCAATTTCCCTATAAAAATAGACTTTCTTCCACCATTTTTTTCACAACATAGGAGTTTCACTACTTATACTTAATTACTTTTATTTCCTTCAAAACATCTTTCAAAGATTATTCAATCTTCAAAACATCTTGAGATATTAGTGGCATATTCATCAAGTTGCAAGGGATGCACCCGTCGAATCTATCTATATATTTTAAATACTAGGCTTGTGACGATACCGTTCTACAGTTTTTTGAGGTTGAATAATAGTATTTGACAAGCAATTATCAATGGTGAGCATATGTATTGTAAAAATGAGTTTATAGTTAGGATTTTTTTATACTATTGTTTTTTATTGTTATTTTATAATTAGTGTATTTTTTTTATTTAGAATGTTTTTACTTTTTAGTAATTTTTTTAGAATATTTATTTAGATCAGTTACAAGTTCATATTTTTGTTGTTGAAAAAAAAATCATATAAGTTAATACATCCAAAATTGTTTAATTAATCAAATAGTAAATTAATAAATTAATTATCAATAATATATCAAAACTTTTGATCATTTCATTTTCCAATAATATAATTTTAAAAACAAATTCTTTAATAATTTTAATTATGGTATAAAATTAAATCAATGTTCAACATCTATAACATATTAAATAATAATAATAATACTAATATTAAATAAAAATTTAGACTATACCATTTCTTCAATTTATAAATTTACAAAATATCCTATATAAAATTAATGTTAAATAGTAAATAAATTCATTAATTATCAATAATAAATAAGAAATTAATTATTCCACTATAACGATTATTTGGAATTTAAAAAAGTTAGAATACTAAAAGATTGTTATTATTATTATTTTATTACAAACTAAAAGGTTGTTATTTAATTTATGAATAAGTGGATGATTTTCCCTCGTAATAATTAGTAATATAATTTTAAAAGTTTTATTTATAATTTATAACTATTTTTATAAATATTTTGACTGTTTTACCTGTGTCAAATTTTAAATTTATAAAATATGTCATTTAATAATTATTTATAAATAGCAAATTGATTAATATATTAATTATTAACAATAATACATCTTTAGAATGTAAAAAGGTGGATTAGGAAAAGATTAGTTGTTTCATTACCTATTAATTTAAAGGGTTTTTACTTGAGTTTTATTTAATATTATAATTTCATAAGTGATGGAATTAATAAGGTTTTGTAATTTCTTTCCAACCAACCTTTGAACTTCATTTTTTCCTTATTATTAGTCTCTCTCAATCTGTTGCTCTCAGGTCTCTTTAATCTTAAAATTGAGGTAGTTCAAAACATATGTGATACATATTGAGATTAGTCATATATATATCTCAAATCCAGTTTGAAATTATACAATTTCACTTTGATGTAGTTTAACAATGATGTTTTTTCCAACTACGAAGTGAGACAAATTCTATTTTTACAAATGTGTATATATCTAGACTTTTTGTTTTTGTATTGTTTGTTTACTGGCTATTTTTTTCATTATTCTTTTATAGTTAATATTATTTTTATTTTAGAATATTTATGCCTACTTTGAAATTTATTAGCTTAATATCCTATAGATTCAAATTTTATAATAAATTTAGCATGTTTTTAAAATTATTTTCTCTTATTTCCTAATAACTATAATATAAATATATAATCATAAATATTGTTAAAGTAAGTTAACTAATATTTGATATGAATAATAGACAAAAATATTTAATTCAAAAAGAAATATTCAGTCATTTTTATTGTAACCGTCTATTATAATTTTTAATAAATCTCATAAATTTTATAATATTATAGAGGTATTTGAATGAAAAGTTTAAAAATTATTATTAGTTCTACGATGTATCTTTTATATTTCTATTAATAGGTAGGTTAATATAAAACATTAACCAATTTTTATCAAACAAATTAATTTTAATTGTATAATATTCTAAAAAATAATAATTAATATATTATTTATATTTCATATTAAAAATTATTCTAATAATTAAAAAAAATATGTAACTAGATAATATTCGTGCATTGCACGTGACAACTAACTAATTTTAATCAAAAGGTTGACAGAATGGTTGTGGATTATAAAAAATAAACTTTTGAAACAAAGATGCATAAATCATTAAAAAATTTAGAGAGAATGAGTTCAAACCATGGTGCCCATAACCTAGAATTTAATATCCTATGAATTTCTTTAACATCTAACTTTTGCTAGGTTAGATTGAGTTCAAATAAATTAAAATTTATCAGTAAGGTTAGTACAAAAATTATTTAAAAATTAACTTGGGTGAACTAAATCAACTCGAACTTATCGTTAATTAATAAAATATTGTAAAAGATAAAAGGTTACAACTTACGTATGCTTATATCTTAATTATATTTTATTCAAGAATTCATTTAATATTTTTATCCCTCATGTCTTTTGGAAAATAATTTATTTAAGTGTCAAAATATAATTTTCATATTATAAAATTTGACATTAAATAATTAACTTGAATTTAATTTTAAGAAGTAATTAAATAAATGTTTAAATGACTAGTATTTTCAATAATTTTTCCATGAAATTTGAAATAAATAATTCAAATTATTGAAGAAGAAGATAATTGAGCTTAATCCACGTATGTTTCACCACATCAGCAAAGTCATGCCTTTTCAGTCTACTTCAGGGTGCTCTGTGTCGCGATTGTGCGGCACTTGCTTTCGCCCTCTAGCAAGTCAGCCAATGCGGAAACGAATAGCCGGTGGCACAAAGGCTATATGTCGCAACCTCCACCCCCGTTCTCGAGAAAACGATTTTGGAAAACGGGGTTAGAGAAAAAGGTTTTGGAAAACATTTGTAAGCATTTTAGAAGTTGTTGTAAGCTTGAATGCAAGAGAATAGATTAGCGGCAAGACAAGAATACAACGCAATGTAGGGAGGATGACTAGGTGTACCCCTAAGGTAGATTATAAAGCATTTTACCTTTGGCAGGCGTGAACATGCAAAGTGGCGAGGAGTCACTCGCCACCAAAAGTACAAGGAAAACTAAATAACAAGCAAAACTAAATACATGGCATGAAAGTATGTGGAAAGAGGTTGTTATGGGCATGCGGCCACGGGCAACAGGCCCTGGACAAGCATGACCATGACACTCTGTAAACAGGCTGTATTTTTCCTCCTCTCTAACACACACAACCAACCTCTCAGGTATGTCTATCTCCTCCAATACTGAAGCACTATTTAATTCTTCAACTCCTTGCCCCAACCCATTAAACATGATCTCAGTGCCCATAACCACCATCTCCAACCCAATACAACTCCCACCTCTTCTATCCCAACACTAGAGAATAATACACCCATACCACCCCTTGTTTCAAATAACCATCCCATGCAAACAAGAGCCAAAAGTGGCATAGTTAAACCAAAAGCCTATCTATCCACAACACCATCCCCTAATATTTCCTCTCTCATTGAACCATAAACAATAAAAGAAGCTCTATCTCCAAATATAAGGCGCGTCTTGTTGCAAAAAGTTTTCACCAACGACCCGGTATTGATTTCATGGAAACTTTTAGCCCTGTTATCAAGCCATCAACCATTCGGATCATTCTCACTCTGGCTACCTCTTATAATTGGCAGTTACGACAAATAGACATAAACAATGCCTTCTTAAATGGCGACCTCCATGAGAATGTCTACATGCCCCAACCAACTGGATTCATTGACTCTTCTAGACCTCACTATGTTTGCAAGCTGCAAAAATCATTCTATGGTCTTCGTCAAGCTCCTAGAGAATGGTTTAACAAACTTCGTACTACTCTTCTGTCATGGAATTTCACCAACTCTCGGGCTGATTCATCTCTCTTTTATTGTTTTCAAGGTGATTTAAAAATATTGATCTTTATCTATGTGGATGACATAATTGTTACAGGAAACAACCATTGCCTCATTCAACGATTCATTGATAAACTCAACAGCACCTTTGCTTTAAAGGACTTGGGACATCTCAATTTTTGCTTGGGCATTGAAGTTTACAGAGATACACATGGAATATATCTCACTCAACAAAAATGCATTGCTACTCTTCTAAACAGGCTAGGTTTTGAGAATCTAAAGCCAGCATCTACTCCCGCCGTCCATGGCAAGCATCTGTCAGTTCATGATGGACAAACAATTGAAAATCCAACCTTGTATCACAGCATAATTGGAGGTTTACAGTATATCACACACACACGGCCTGATATATCTTTTATTGTTAATCGCTTAAGTCAATTTATGCAGGCTCCTACATCAACCCATTGGTAAGTAGTAAAAAGGGTACTCTGATATTTAAAGGGTACCTCAAACCATGCTTTACATCTCTCACCGTCTGCCGACCTCTCTCTTATAGCATACTCCGATGCTGATTGGGCTTGTTGCCTAGACGATCGAAAGTCTACCGCGGCATATTCTGTGTACTTGAGTAGTTCTTTGGTGTCTTGGTCCTCAAAGAAACAGTTTGTGATTGCTCGATCAAGTGCCGAATCCGAATACCGCTCTCTCGCCCATGCTACTTCTGAAATTGCTTGGCTAAATTCTCTCCTCTCTGAAATTCATCACTTGCCGCAGCAAACACCTGTCATTTGGTGTGATAACATGAGTACAATCTCACTTGCGTCGAACTTGGTTTTTCACACGAGAACAAAACACATCGAATTAGATGTTCATTTTATCCGGGATAAAATCTTGAAGAAAGAAATAGAAGTTCGCTATGTACCTTCTCGAGACCAAATCGCCGATGTTCTTACGAAAGCAATCTCTCCATCTATTTTTTTCTATTTGAAATCCAAACTCGGTGTTAGATCATCTCCCACACGTTTGAGAGGGATATTGAAGAAGAAGATAATTCAGCTTAATCCACGTATGTTTCACCACATCAACAAAGTCATGCCTTTTCAGTCTACTTCTGGGTGCTCTGTAAACAGGCTGTATTTTTCCTTTTGTATATTCAATCACATTCATTATGCATTCAATCACTTTATTACCTTTCCTTGTAAAGCTTTTTTCCTTATGTCGGCCATCCTATATACATGTTAAGGAGGTTGATAATTAAGTAAAACGATATTTTCACTATTGAGCAAGAATTGTCTCCAAATTTTATCTCAAATAATCAAAATTAACCCTACTTAAATATTTCGTAATTGAGGTTGCATTGAATTGGGTCAATTTTCTATGGAGGCTTATTTGAGTTGAATAATTTTACCCCTTAAACAATAAGTTTGATTTAGCAAAAAAATAATAATAATAAAAAATAAAGTATATATACACACACATATACAGACATATATATATATGCATCAACCTAACACTTATAGATTAATATGACAGATAAAAATCTTTAAGATTAAATGATAAAGTTTAGTCCTAACTTATTTGAGTTATAAAATACTAGTCTTTAGTACTTCTATATATGAATATATACTTTTTTAGAAAATATATTTTTGGTGCTTGTAGTTTTTAAAATCAATAAATTGGCGTTATGATAGTAAAATGAGGTTATCAAACGAAAAACAAAGAAATATATCTAACCTAAAGCTAATATATTCCTAAAAAATTGGAAACAAATATCAAGTTAGCGTGTGTGAATAACTCAGCAGTTAAGACATCTCCGCTCCCTCTAAAAGGTCATATATTCGAATCTCCATCATGTATTTGTGATATTATATTGTTCTTAAATATATATATATATATATGTATATAGTCACAAGTGAAACGAGTGGAGCTACACTTTTATTTTTCCTCTTGTATTTTTTTCTTCTTGTAGAAAGAAAACTATGTTTAAGTATTTGAGAAGTTTCTAAATTATAGCTTAAAAAGCAAAAAATCTTAAATAAAATTCTTAATATATTTATTTCTTTTTAAAATATTTATCTATAACAAACTTCTCTAAAAACTAAAACTTATTTTTTATTTCATCAAAAGAAAATATCTTTGTAAACAAATAGGTTCATCTCCTAAAAAGAAAACTTATTTCATCCCACATGGGCCGGGCCAAAGAAATGTAAAATAATGGCCCACCAATACAAAGGAAAGAGTTGTTTCACTTTGGTCCAACTAGGCCAAATGAGGAGTTGGGCTTAACTAGGTCACTATTTTTTAGGACAATTAAACTTGAAATGATTTCTTTAACAATATATAGCCATTTAAAATAAGCAATTTTAAAAGATGGTTAAACACTTTCACTTATTAATAATGGCCAACGAAAATCTGTACTAATGTTTTAGGTATAAAATTACTCTCTTCTAAAATAATTTAAAAATGAATTTGTTACTTTTTCCTTTTTTTTATTGGAGAATCCTACCTAACCATTTTTATAGGATAATTCAAATATTTTTTAGAATCTTACCTATATTTTTTAATTCAAATATTGTTCCAACCAATTTTAAAGAGAATTATACAAAAAAAATTTGAGGAGAAAAAGAATATATAATAAACATTAATAAACAAAATGTAATTAGAAATAGAAATACAACAAATGGATGAACAAATATGGTGAACAGAGAACAAAAGTATAACAAATACGGTGAACACAAAAATACAACAAATAAAATGAAGAGAGGTGTATTTTTGTGAACAATTAATACAAAAATATAAAAATAAGAAGAGAGGAACAAATACGGTGAACAAGATCAACTAAAGAAATACAAATACTGTGAAGAAATAAGGTATAATTTTGTGAACAATTAATACAAAAATATAAAACATTCTACCTCAGATTAAAAAGTTACATAAACTGTAGAAACAAAATATATAGGCCTCCCTATTCTTTACCCTTCACCACCCGCCGCCCACTTGCAACCAGCTCTATCACCCACCGCGTTGCCCCATTGTTCCCTCGCTCGATTCCATCAATTCGTCCACATCCTCTCCCTTTGTCAACTTGGCTTCAATCAATTCCCTCTCTGATCGTCTCTCTCGGTGTGTCTCCTTAATTCAATCTTTACATATATATCTAAGTTTATAATATTAGCGGTTGAAAAAAAATTAGAATCAAGGAGAGATAGAATCTATGAGATATAATGAAAGTTAGGAAATTTTGATTCTAAAACTAATAACCAAATAGAAAGGGTAAAAGTATCAAATCAATCTTGTAAAAGAGTTATAAGAATACAAATGAACATTTTTCATTACCAAAGATGATTTGGTTATTTTTCAATAATGGGAGACAAATAGGGATACTTACTATAAATTCTCTTCTCCTTCCTTATCATATTCTATCATTAGACCCCCGTTATTTGAGTCCACACCCAATATATATCTATAATCTAAAATCTATGCTATATTAAAATGGGAGGATGTAGGAAAAACATTTATGGACACTTTTGTCCCTTACTAAAATTTACTAATTTACAAACTATGTCATTAATATATTATTATAAATATTAAATTAATTATTAATTAACAATACTAATAAATGCATACGATTTAAATGGTTGGAATGCAACAAGTTTTCCTACAACATAAAGTTAATTTTTTTTATTTAATTATAATTTATACAAGAATTTTAAGAGTTCTAGAATTTCAAAAGTTTTTGTAACTTTTTATCGTCTACTACGGTAAAAAATAGACTTTCTTCGAACATTATTTTCACACGAGAGTGCTTTATTAATTCCTTCAAAACATCTCTAAAAGATTATTCAATCATGAAAATATCTCGAGATATTGGTGGCAAATTCATCGAGTTACAAGGGATGTGTTATAGAGAGATAAAACGAGATCCAGCTAGACAACAAAGACCGAAGGAGAACCAAGCGAAGGCGCGAACCAGAAAAGGGAGCCAGAGCTCGACTACCTGAGCTGGCCCTCAATCAACCAGGTCTCAGCCCTCGGCCGAGAACTCTAATGGCCTAACCCGACTATAGTGCATTTCGGTCCGAACTCATCGCGTCCCCACTCTTGATCCGACGACATTCCCATAACGAAACGCACCAGCCCAGATATCTAGATTTCCTAGATGTATCATGATTCGACTTCTGTAATTCCTAAAAGGATTAGGATTTGACTTCTATAAATAGGAAGGTAAACCAAACCCTACAGGTACGCCAAAAACACCATATTCTCCATATTCGACTACTCCAATTCTGACTTAAGCATCAGAGTCTTTGTGGCAAGAGCCACACCGGTCTTTAATGTTCTTCCGTTTTGCAGGTCTCGTTGATCCTTTTTATTCTAGAAGATTGGTGTGAATTTGGCGGAATCTCAAGAAGCCAAATTTTTGCATCAACAATTGGCGTCGTCTGTGAGAAATCTTGCTCAACAAGGAGAAGCCACTTAGTCGACACGAGCGGACAGAGAAAGCACAAAAGCATAGTGAAAACGGAAAGATAGAATATTTGATCCTAAGAAGATAATGGACCAGGCAGATTCACTGCTCGTGGAAGGGATAATCCCTATAAAGTTCAAAATTCCCTACTATCAAACAGTACGATATCTCAACAGATTCTATCGACCACCTAGACGCGTACAGAGAATGAATGGACATCTATGGAGTGACAAAGGCTATCAGTTGCAGGATATTTTCATTCACATTAACCAGAACGGCTCACGTATGGCTTTGACAATTGAGGAGAAAGTTAATTTTCTTCTTCAAAGAATTGGCCAGGGCATTTGGAGGAAGGAATAAGTGTGGACCCGTGACCTACTTTCTTACCATAAAGTAGAAATCAACAGAGAGCCTCAAAGAATATATGGCTCACTTCAACGAGAACCTCTGAAGAGGTATGCCTCAACGATAATCTCGCTCAAGTAAACCCTGATAAAAGATAAGAAGCTACCCAGATGGCCTGAAAAGATAAAGATCTCATCTCACAAAAACTAAAGGAAGATAATGCCTCTTTCATCGGGGTTAGAACCACCCAACACAAGAATATCATGATCTCAAGGAAAAGGTGTAAGATCTCATCCACAAGGGTCACCTCAAGGAATTTGTTGAAGTTCCAAGGTAACTCCCAGCAACAACCAAAACGATAAGGTCTCCCACGAGGGAGATAAAGGATAATATTTAGAGGACCTGCGGGATGAGAATCTAGTAGAAAGAGAAAAGCGAGAATCGAAAAGAACGACGGGTATCACATGAATACTACTACACTACCTTGAAAAACAAATTATTAGAATACGAAGTTTCTACTTCAGATGATGTTAAGTCTTTTTAGTAGAAAATTTTGTTAAATTTCGATCTCAACTTTAAAAATTATACATTAATTTTAATTCATAGTTTTTGTGGACCGTGGTTTAATATAATGGTATAAACTAGGACATTAAACCACGCCCATGGTCAAAATTAGATCAAAATTTGATCTATAGACCACAACTTTCATAACCTTATTGATAATTTATCTAATAGCACCTAATTGACATCATTATAGTTTGCGTTAGGTTGCTTGAGTTCCTTAGATCACCGAATTTTTAGAACACATTTAATATTCAAATAAAAATGTTCATATACAACAACTTATTTCACGAGGGCATTGCCTCAAAGTTCACAACTAAATTCAAAAACTAGAAGTGTGACAGTCTATAAAAGAAGAGAAAGAGAGAACGGAGTATTTGAAAGAAATAAATTTTGTTGATGAGCGAGTTGGATTTTATGATGAGCGAGTTGGATTTGATGTGTCTGAGTAATATTCGAGTAGAATATCCACATTTTACCGTCCAAATATGTGATAAAAAACAATAACTTATTTGATACCTCAAATATTTTTATCAACAAAGTTTTAACCATTTTTTAGTGGATGACCCTCATTGAAAATTTTTATACCGTTAGGGATAAATTTGAAATTTTTAAAAGATTATGGACCAAAATTTAAAATTACCTTAAAAATCAAAGATCATTCTATATATTTAATCATATAAAGCAAAAGTTAAATAGGTTGCCAATATAGCTCTTTTTCTTTTCTTTTTTTTAAGGGCAATTAGCATTTCTAATAACTACTAATTACGACAATATGTATCTCAAAAAAATCACTTTAAAGTTCTACCTAAAAAAATTATATAATAAAAAAATGACCACACCACCCATTTGTCTTTTTTTTTTATTTAAACATTTTACAGAAATTAATTTATACTAATTAGCAATTATGTGTACTGCACATGTTTTTTGAAGTTTGAAAAAAATTGTTAATATTAAGGTTTAAAAATTATTCAAATTGAATATAAAAGTTAGAAAGTATAAAATGAATAAAAATGGCATAATGGGTGGAGAAAACGTTTAGTAGATTGACTAACTAATATGTTACACATATTTGTTATATATTAGTTTTATTATATGATAAAATTTTAATGGTAAGAAAAAATGATATGTACATGATATATTTCATTGAAATTTAAAATAAGACTCAAATGGCTAAAGTGAGCACATAGATCATCGTTAATTTGCACCTCTCATCATTCAAGAGGTTGTGAGATCGAATCAAAATAACTTTTCTATCCATGCAAAAAAACGTTAGCCAAAATTTTCCTTACAAAATAAGTTTTTTTTTTTAATGAAAAATTCATCAGAATGTTTGTGGACTGTTAGGAGAACCCCATGTCGATAAAAGCAAAAGGTCGACATATGTGGGATCGACAGTTAAAATGATGTTTCTTTTACAATTTGTTGTTTATTTTATTAGTACAACAAATGTGACGTGGAAGTTGAACCTCCGATCAAAAGAAAAAAAGAGGTAAGGTGCCTTAATCTCTAAATTAATATTAATAATTCAATAGCACTAATTCATTGTTCATATTTAACTAATTAATTAAATTTTAACATACATACAAAACATATATAATATAATAATAAACATAGATATTTAGCTAACCTACCAAAATATTGTGAGTTTGAATCCGAACTCAAGTTAAACATATATGTTATCGACCTCAAGGTCAGCCATTCGAATTCTCACCTTTGCATGTCGAAACAAAATAATGAATGATCTAAAATTTAAATAAACTTTTATGTAATATTTATAAGGATCAAATAAAGGATCAAAAGTCAAAAGTCAAAAGTCAAAAGTAAAGACGTCATCCTCCACTCCAAACCTTGCTGTGCTCATCTGTCTTGCTCATTGACTTTCACTTTTCCTTTCCCCACACGTAATTCTCTTCCTTTATGAAGTTTTTTCCCCTTTTTATATTAATATGATACTATGACAATAATTTAGAATTTAATTATTTATTCAACATGGATTTTTACGTCTCTCTTAAAAAAGAACTTAATCCATGAAAAAAATTAAAATTTTATTTAATATTTTTATTAATTGAAAGATTGGGTTATCAATAATAAAGTCAATCGATATTTTCAATATCTTATTACCTTATTATAAATATTATAAAGAAATAATTACTAACATGAACTTAAATCTTAATTAATTAAAATTTTAATATCTGAATTTTTATTCTATTTTGGTTTTTCTAGCCTTTTAAAAATTTATTCTCTAAACTTCATACAAATAATCATTTTGGTTCCTGATTTTTCAAAATTACGTGTCCAATATTGATTTTAACTTATGTGGTATTACAAGAATTTTAGGTTTTGGCGACGACAAAATTCGTCGATAAAAGGTGGAATTTCGTCGCAAAAAAATTTTAGCAACAAAAAAAATTCATCATGAACTCAAACTAATTAAGCATTCAAACTTAATCCAAATTTCACAAACTAAATGACAAGTATAAGAGCACCCCCTCCCCGAACACTTTCATTCAAAGTCAATAAAAACTCATTAAAACAAAATTTCAAATACACAAAACCTACCCTCACTAAGCCTTAAAAATATGCACACACATTTTATCACCAATGCACTTCAAATTCAACAAAGTTATCCAAAAACACTTCAAATAAAACAAAATTATCAAAAGTAACTAAAGACAAAAATGTCTATATAGCTCATTCAGTCCAACTTTAAATGACTACCATAACTCATTCGAACTTTATCCAAATTTCACAAACTAAAAGAAAAGTATACGAGCACCCCCTCTCCCAAACACTTTCATTCAAAGTCAATAAAAATTCATTAAAACAAACTTCAAATTCATAAAACATACCCTCACTAAGTCTTCAAAACATGCACACAGACTCTATCACCAATGCATTTCAAATTGATCAAAAACATATCTATATAACATTCAAATTCAATCCAAATTGCACACACTAAAGAAAAAGTACGTATAAGATGACCCCACCCACCGCCCTCCCCCCGACACTTCCGTTCAAAGTTAACAAAAACTAATCAAACAAACTTCAAATGGCTACCATAACTACAGGATAGCTACATTTACAGTTATTAAATTCTAACAAAACTCTATGTAGACGTACCTATTTTTAACAAGCTGGGTCCCAACCAGTAGTTTTAACATACCACGATCGATGCTAATCTGACATTTCACCGTGTAGACTCGTAATCTTTTTTGTGACAGACGCTCCTCTAACTCTTTTTGTTTCTATGAGAGACGCTCCTCAAATTCTTCTCTTAAGGTATGTATTTCTTCAGAAAGCTCTTGTTCTCGCTGTGAAGAATTTGTACTTGAAGCAGAACCTTTACGAGATTTAGGTTTTGGGTCCCAACTAGCACTTTTAACATACCACGATCGATGCACAAGCGTTGTTTCCAGTACGTTTGGGTCTGGCATCGGTTCGCCTCCGTCTTGCATAGATTATTCTCTAACAAGCATCATCTCTAACTGCATACATAGTTAAAAAACTACAAAATGTTTACACATACAATTTGAAGCGTAATTTGTAGTTAATTATTATAAGAGTAGTAAACTTACATAAGTTGTATCCGCACTTTCGACCCAACCTTAAAAATCGGAGTATCTAGTTTCCCTAAACCAATAGATTTCACGAAAATTTTTGTCTCTATCTTGCTCTTTCTGCACTTGATAAAACATAATTGTTGATAATCATAAGTAATATAAGTATATGCAAGAAAAATACTATTGCATTGTACCTTCTCCTTGGCAATAATAGCAAACGTCTCTGACCCCGCACAATGCTTGAATGGGCGCGTTGCCTTGTTGTGTTTGTTGGTCTCAGATTTTTGCTAACAAAAGTAACTTACATTAGAATATTGAATATAAAGTATAGAAAATAAGTATAAGTTATATTCGTAAAGTACCTTTCACTCATTGTCTCTCATCTATCGCATAACATGTTCTAATCGTTTGATCTTGCCAACAACCGCTCAGGCGGAGTGTTACGAGCAATTTCAAGTGTGGGATGACTTATGTAGTATTTGTGCAATTTTACCCTGTACGCCTGATTTATTGATTGCATCGCATGATCGAGGAAACTCATAATAACTGGGTTTGACTCGCCGAAATCGAAATGACCCTACAAAAAAAAAACACCGAACAAGTGAAATGTTATTACTGTTGCATCATACAAAATGATAAAACATATTGAGTAATTTTTATTCCATCAATTGAATGCCACTTTAAATTCATACAATATCTACATGGACATCTTGTTTTACCCGTGTTGATGTGAAGTTTTGCCAATTCTATGAACTATTTTACTCCTTCTACGTACTCGAACGAAGACCTATCTCTAACTTTAGTCCAATCTTTATTTATTCTCAATGATAATACTGTTCAAATAACCCTCAATTCAATATAAATAGGCAATGTTGAATCCTAAAAGGACCCGACAAAAGATTATATTTATTTTGTCAAGTTGATAATAGGGGTGGTCATTATTGAGGATGAATGTTATAATAAAAAGTAAGATGAATTTGGAAGTATTATTGAGAGCTTAGATATATCTCTAAGATATAGACACTAAAGAAAGAAGTAAACTAGCTAAGATATAACTCAAATCTAATTATATATTTAGAGAGCTCACCTTGATATTTCAAAATTAAATTTGCTTAAGTAACTATTAATTAAACCATCAGGTGCAGCTAAAATAGTTCATACTTTACAAAACTAACAAATTAGATCAATCAGAAGCAACATTAGCAACGAATAATTTACAATAAAATCAACACACTACCAAACAAAATAGTTCATACTTACAAAACCAAGAAGTTAAATCAAACAAACAACATTTTCACACACTCACAACTTAATTAAAGAGTTCACAATCACACCAACATGCTCGAAACTAAAATAGTTAAGATGTACCAAACTAAGAAATAAAATTAAACAAGTAACATCAGCGCGTTCACAACCAAAAAAACGAAGTCAAAATCAAATTAAACTAATTAAAAATTAATACTCAACATACTTCAACACAAGTTACAGTGAACGTCGGGAACCAAATACGATACTGACCACGAGCTCAAAGCCAAACATATAAATTCCAACCTAAGAAAACTCATGAAATAAAAACCAAATGGAATACATATAACTAGGATTAATTATATATACATTTAAATCACAATTAAACTACCCATTAAAGTCTATTCACTATAATTTGGACGCTTGAATAGAAATCAACAAAAACCCACTAAAAAAATTGTCATAATTAAAATCTTCAAAATTTTGAAACACAAAGACACAAAAAAAAAAAAATTCCTAAAATTCTCAAATTTTGAAATAAAGATCCAAAATGTTGAAATTTCTCAAAACACAAACTAAAACAACCTACACACTAATCCCCTCACACACCCACTTTCAATATTTCACGAGTTCTTCTATTTCTATTAATAAAATAAAGTTACAAAATCTTCAAATTTTCCAAAAACACGAACTCAAACAACAACTTCCCAACTAGTTCCCCACCTAGGAACCTTCAAATTTTCTCAAATTCTTCTCTCTATTAACATTAGTCGAAACATAAATAATCTATATGAAATTCAAGCCAAAATGAAAAATAACTTTCACAATTTCTCAAATTCAATACATATAAAACATCAATATAATCTACATGTATTGTTAAACCCTAAATCTCTAACAAAAAACGAAATAAGAATCATATACATAAATTTAAAGCAAACATAAAAATAAAAAGAAAAAAAGAAAACACATCCAAAAATGTGATAGTGGACGGCGATTGGCATAAAATGGGCAGCGGAGTTGACCGAAGAGGCACTGGTGGCGGTCGGCGGCGTCATGGAAGAGGTGGAGGTGGCGGAGGCGATCGGCAAGCAGAACATAAAGGAGGGAGAATGGTTAAGAGAGGAGAAGAGGTGGTCGGCGGCAGAAGAGGGAGGGGGCGGTGGGGGGCAGTCGACATGGAAGAAAAAAGGCGGCGAGAGGGGGCGGTCAGCGGACAGAACGAAGGGGGCAAGGGAAGGAGAATTGGTCGCGGAAGGAGGGGAGAAGGGGGCAAGGGAGGGAGAAGGGGAAGAGGGGGGAGGTTGGCGGTCGGCGATCGGGAGATAAAGGAGGGTGGGCAGCTGACAGATCTGAGAAAAAGGGAGGGTGGGCGGCGTACAGAACGAAAAGAAGGGGAGGCGGATAGAACGAAGAAAAGGGTAGGGGTAGAGTCGGGCGGATAGAACAAGGATCAAACTTTTGACGACGAAACTTATTTCATTGCCAATAATCCTCGTTTCGTCGCCAATAGTACCAAACCGAAATGTTGGGCAGTAGAAATCCCGCACAACCTTTGGCGACGAAAAAAATTTAGTCGCCAAAGGGTATTTTAGTGACGATATGACTTTTCGTCGCCAAAAGTGACTTTTGGCGACGAGTACATGTTTTCATTGCCAAAAAACTCCCTTTTGGCGACGAAACATCCATTCGTCGCCGAAGGTGTACACTTTTGACAACGAAACAAGAAGTTGTCGCCAAAAGTGTATACATTCGGCGACGAAATCACATTTTGTCGTCGAAAGTATCATTTGACGATGAAAATCTGTTCCGTCACTAAAAGTTGAAATTTCTGTATTGTGGTTTGAATGCACGTTCATGATGGTAATTTACATACTTGAAGTCATGTTATTAATTTAATAAAATCAAAACAGAAGTAAGGACTAAAAGGATTTATTTTTAAAGTTTATGACCAAAATATAACCATCCTGAAGTTTTGAACCAAAATTGAACCTTTTTATTTTCTTTTTTTTCAGATACCAAAATGGAACTTAACCTTATTGAAAAAAAATTGTAACTTATTAAATAAATTAATGAAAATTATGTATTGATTGATTTAAATTGCTTTGAATGAGTAGATATACTTATAGCTTAAATATATTTGAGACCATAATTGGTACACGACAACTCAAGCGTATGGACTACTCAGTTTCTAGCCACTTGAGTTCGATCGTATAGTTGGTTCAACTCGAAAGGGAAAGGTTTGATGAATTACCTTTGTAGTCAAATACCAAGAGTGGACAGAATACTCACTATACTGGAGGCTGAAAATACTCTACAAGTTTGGTGACCAGCAGGTTGTTCTTGTTTACAAGGGTAAAATGATGTTAAATTCATGAGTTTCGACTTTGTTTTACTTAGGAATGTGTTGTTTTACTTATGACCAATTGATGTTAAGTTGACGTATTATGTTCTATATAGGTTATTGACGTATTTATTAAGTTTTGGTAACAATTAGAGTTGAAAATATTATGGAAATTACCTGTTTGTGCAAAAAAACTACACCTAGGCACCATATGTCATCCATGGATGGGAGGAGGCCTATTCAACAACAAAATGACCCGAGATTGTGATTATTTTTAAGCCCAAAACTAAAGAATTTTTTAATAGATATATTAGGAATAACTTAGTACATCGAGATCACTTACATATAAGCAGATTAAGAAAGGTAATAGTTAAATATCAAGAGAGATTGCAAGCGTGCCGAACTTGTCCCGATAATTTCTAGCTAATTTGAAGTAACTTAGGGTCAGATTTTATTTCATAAATCAACCAAAATCAACATTCACTTGTGTTATTTGTCACCTCAATTTAATTACAACTTTTCGATCATTATTATTTCTATCGAAAAATTACATTAGTCCGTGAGGGATTGATCTCGGAATACTTATTACACTTATTACTTGTGACGAGAGTACATTTGCGCTTTTCCATTTATAAGGTAAATAAAAATAATGCAAAATCTGTCATAAAATCAAAAATTATACTTGCCTAGAGGTAAAGGAAAATAATTCTCAAAATAAATCTTAAGAAAATAAAACCAGTTAAGAATTTAAGGAAAAATATTTTCCCTTATTTTGTTACACTTGGGTGAACAACAAACAAAATGGGCAACGAAATTGTCAAAATTTGATTGTGGATCCAATGGAACTTCCCTTTTTAGGAGGCCTCTCCTCTTGTTTCTCATCTTTGTTGATGTAGGTTGATTTTTGGAGCTCTTGGCCAACTATGATTATATCAATAATTATGTTAAAATTAGGATTAGAGTGGGTAAATGATGGGCTTTTTACTTCTTCATAATCAAAATTTAAAATAGGTACAAATGTTGTTATATCATATCACTTGATCCAAAATTTATTTCATAAAGTGTCACATAAATATTTATTTAGTGCCTTCAGCTTTCAACTTGTTGAAAGATTTTTTAGGTTTTTGACTTTGAGCTTGTTGAAGACCTTTGAGATTTTGGCTTTGAGCTCGTTGAAGATCTTTGAAATCTTCGATTTTTGTAGCTAGATTATGCTTCAGCTTGTAATTTGATTGAATATGTGGCTTGTAGCTTGATCAAGTATTTGACTTGCAGCTTGATGAAGTCTTTGGCTTGTAGCTTGATGAAGTTTTTCGACTTGTTGAAAAAGTTCTTTAACTTGTTGAAGTTCATCGGCTATGCAGCTTGATGAAGTTCTTCTACTTTATAGCTTGATGAAGATAAGATTTAGTATTCTTGAAGTCTTGTAGTCTTAAAGTCTTCAATTCTTATAGTCTTCAACCTTTGTTGACTCTGAGTGCTCTATTAAATGCTTGTAAATGATTTTGAATGCTCTGATCCCTCTAAATCCAAATTCTTAAGAATCCTTCTCCATCTCCCAAATGAGAGGTGATCCCTTGTATTTATAGAGTTTTGTGTGGGCTTTCTTCTTATGGACTCAGTGGGTTTTGGCTCAATCTCCTTATAGGTTGATCCAATTAGGTGATGTCATTATACGATTATAAGAAAGACATGTGCCATAATTTGATCACCAATTTTGAAATTAATTTAGAACACGTATAAATTTGGAATTGGTCATAAATATTATTTAACAAAAGACCAAAAATTCATCATTCAATGTTATTTGTTCATCTGTTCATGTTTCCAATAGATTTCTAATTTATTTCATTTAAACACGCCTGATAGTCACGCATGAGAGCCCAATAGTTGAAATTCTTAATGAAGTTGATGGCAATGTCAAGCTTTTACCATTATAAACTTTTATGGATTTTATTTTCGTAATTTAAAATTTATGGGTGTTGGGATTGGTGGAGTCAAATCGACGTTGAAACGAGCTAGAAACGAGTCGGGTCGAGCCAGGACACGTCAGCACGATCGAAGGAATGAAAAATGAGTATTGAGCGCTATAGAGGCCTTTAGGTCGAGGGGACAGCGCCACAGCGTTGATGCAAAATCAAAGGAAAAAAAGGGGGCAGTGTGAGCATCTCAACGCTCCGAACTCATATGCAGAGATCAGGAGACGTGCGGGCGTTTCGTTTTTGTGGGTGACGCTACATGTCTCGTAGCACTTAGATGCCAAGGGTAGCGTTTTAATGCTATGACAACATATATATATTTCTTGTTTGTATCATTTTTTAGGGCAGCCATAAGGATTAAATTATGCAGCCGATTTTAAGAGCAAATTTGGCAGCGACTCGAGGTATTGGCAGCAGAGTTGGGACAGATTAAGATCAATGTATTTAGAGTATTGTATCTTGATCCTTTATGAGTATTTCATTCATATACCTAAGTATATTGTGTTAAATACTTAGAAGCTAGGAGGATTTTGTTGGGACCTCTAAAAAGTGAATATCTGGGGTGAGATATATTTGAGAGCGCTTGCTCCCAATCTCATATTTTAGTAGAACCCGCATCTAAGCGAAAGACTGGACATAGCACATAAACTGTTGGAATAAACCAGTATAAATTCTGTTGTGGCATTTATTGTTTTCCATATATTTCTCTTTGTTTTGTGATTGACTAAGATAACTTAATAGAATTGTGGAAGGGGAAATTATTAGGAGCACCTAATTTCCCAACAAGTGTATCAGAGGTGTAGGTTGTAGTATCATGGTATCCAGTCAGAAATCACATCACTACTTCGAAGGGGTGTTAAGATTTGATGGAGGAGAATTTTGAGTTTTGGAAGATGCAAATTACAGATCTTCTAACATACAAGAAGATTCATAAATCCCTGAAAGAATGATCGGTCATTGGGATAACAAATAAAAAATAGAGATGGATGAGCAAGGATTAGCAATCATCAGGTTGTGTTTGTCGACGAACGTGGTGAGCCTTGTGGCGAGTCAGAAAACAGCAATGGGATTGATGAAGTCTTTGACAGACAGGTATTAAAAATCTTCTGCCAACAGCAAGGTATATCTCATCACAAGATACTTCAACATCCACATGGAGGAGGGGACCTTAGTGAACTCCCACATAAATGAAGTCACTGATATGATGAACAAGTTGAAGTCTTTGGAGATTACTTTTTCAGAAGAGGTGAAGGCCATTAAGTTCTTGTCTTCTTTGCTTGACAGTTGAGAGATCATGAAGACGGTTGTATCAAATTCAGTGGGTAGCAGGAGTCTAAAATTCGCAGATATTTGTGACATTGCAATAACTGAAGAGATTCGCAGGAAAGGAAGTGGAAAAAATTATGCTTCTACTTCTGGGTTTGAAAAAAATTTGGAATCAGCCTTGGTAGTTCAGAGCAAAGGAAAAGGGAAAATGGAATATGGGAAAAGACAACAAAGGCACAATCAGGACAGTAGGTAGGAGTAACAGTGGAGATGTGGAGTTCTTGTATTGCCACAAGAATCGACACATCAAAAGATTTTGCAAGAAATTCAAGGAGGATCAAGAAAAGGAAGATTCTGCAAATTATTTGACAGTAGAGGTGTTGCTAGCTAGTGGCAGCTGCAGAGTAGGCATCATAATGGGCAGTGGACAATGCAGCCTTAGTGCACGTTGCTTCAGGCAGACAGTTGTTTACATCTTTCACTACAAGGAGCTTTCCCGTGGTGAGAATGGGAAACAACATATTCTCCAAGATTAGGGAACTGAGCTATTTTTTAGGTATGTTGCATTTGTGCCTGGTTTCAGGAGGAATCTTAGCCATGTAAGCTTTAATTAGATTTTCCAAATAATTTGATGAACTTGCAGCTTGCTTGGCATGTTGATGTTGCTCAACTCCGAAAAATCCTAGGGGAAGATTTTCTTGTTGAAATGCTAGAGCATTATATTGTCCTCACTGACCATGTCCACATTGGTTTCCTCCCATCCAAAATTTGGGAGTTGCCCTTACAATGGGTTGCATATGTTGGAGTGAGAATTATTTTGATTTGCTGGATTCCATGGACAGAGATCAAAGTGGTGTTCTCCTTCAAAGTAGGAGCATGAAATTGCTTGGACACCACTAACTTCTACTCTAGCAATAGATGCTCTAGCATTAGACATATTCTTCATCATCATGTCCGCTAGATTTGAGATCTTTGTGCTTATCGAAGTTAGCACATCATCATCATGCATTCGTCTTGAATTGTTACCCGCAGTTGATCTTGAGTTCGACCATTTGTGGTTGTTAGACGAGATTCGTTCAAAGATGTTGAATGCTTCAGCATATGACTTCGATAAGAGAGCTCCATTTGCATAAGCATCTACCACTAATCTTGTATCTTCATTCATCCAAATATTCTCGATCTGAACACACTTGGGAATACCGTGGTATAGGCACTTTTGCAAAAGCCCCATGAACTTCTCCCATGATTCGGTTACAGATTCCCCTACAAATTGCTGAAATTTATTGATGTCGCTTATCAAATTTGCATTTTTTGCTCGGTGGAAAATACTTCATCAAGAATTTTTTTACCAATTCATTCCATGTAGTGATGGATTCTGAGGGTAGGGAGTGCAACCATTTCCTAGCACTGTCTCTCAACGAAAATGGAAACAATTTCAGCCTCAATGCTTCCTTCTTACTCTCCTGATCTTAAACGTATTACTGACCTCCAAGAAATATCTCAGATGGAGGTGGGGATCTTCTGATTCGTGATCCCCAAACTATCCCACAGTTTGGAGCATTTGAAACATCACGGGTGTAAGCTCAAACTCATCAGCATTTATATCTGGCTCCACTATAGCTGGATTAAAATTATAAAATGTTGGAGCCGCGTATACTCTAATTGCTCTATCCTAGTCATCTGCTAACACAATAACATTTAGGGAAGGAACAGCTGCTACCCAGCAACCTTTTCCTCATGCATTTCCTCAACTATCATATTCAGTGCTTGCGGATTCAGATTGTGATTCATCTCTTCTTGCTCTTATATTCTCTGCTCATTTCTCTTCCTATGAGAGGTTCTTTCTATTTGGTCATCAAGCATAAATTATAACCCTTGGAAATCATGCATCGACCTACAAAGCAACCAAAATATGACCAATGAAACTCTTTACGTATCGTATTCTTAAGCAAAATAACTTAAAGTAAAATAGCTTAATCCCCGGCAACAGTGCCAAAAACTTGTTGCGTTCCCACAACCTAGGTTAATACAAGTGCAAGTGTACACTATATTCTTGCCGATTGTAGTATAAACAAGGTCCAAATCCACAGGCATTAAGGATGTTACTTTAAGCATACACTTAAGACTACCAAAAAAATGCAAATAAAAGATAATTAATATTTGTGTAATTAAACTAAGTAAAACACTATAATATACAAAAATAAATTCCAAGAAAGAAATATTGTATTACCAGATGTTGGGGCAAAGAAATGTTGTAGCAAAACAAACAGAATGGGGAAACGATTAATGAGATGGAAACGGGGGAGATCGTGACATGCTTTCACTCGCTCACAGAAGATGCTCTAGCATAAAATCGTTATTTATGCTCAAACCGACGTGGTTCCCTTCCGAGACACCCAAATATGAATATCTACAACTTCCATTGCTAAATACCCAAACATGAAGAACAGTTTATAAGCATGGTTAGACAGACTTTATCCCTAAGCATCCACAAATCTACTAGAAAATAGTAGCTAACCACAAAAAGAGTCGGACACGCTACCTATATACCCTTTCGAGTCATACAAGAGCAAACAAACTGATAAATGTGGTCATCATAGATCAGTAACATGAAAATATTATATCAACTATATTTGACAGTAGCAAAAACAGCTAGAAAGTCTCTGTTCACAAGCTACAACAAAGGATCTTCTCAAAAAATGGGGTTAAGTTCATGGGGAATGAGGAAAATGTAATGGATAAAGAGAGAAACAACAAATTTGGTGAAAAATCTTTGAGAATTCCTCTGAAACCTCCAGCTCAGTGAGAAATTAGTAGTTCTAGCCTCCTCCTGTCGGCTTCTTCTAGAAATGGGGGCAACTTTCTTCTTTGTCTTCAATACATTTTTCTCTTCTTGGGATCTTTTCCCCCTTAGGGATTGATGATGAGACAATCACACCTTGTTGCTTTTATAGGTCTCCCGAAAATTATGACAAAACTTAGTAAAACGCGGGTTTTATGGACATAAGTAGCATCGCCACGACGCTGATGCGAAATCAAAGAAAAAAAGAGGTAGCATTGAGACACTGTAGAGAGCGTCTCAACGCTCCAAACTCATAAACGGAGATCAAGAGGCTTGCAGGCGTTTCGTTTTTGTGGGGGATGCTACAAGTCTCGTAGCGTCCCAACGTTAAGGGTAGCGTCTCAATGCTACGTCAACATATATATATATATATATATATATTTCCTATTTGTTTCGTTTTTAGGGCAACCGTAAGGATTAAATTGTGCAACCAATTTTGAGAGCAAATTTGGCAACGGCTTAGGGTATTGGCAGCAAAGTTGGGGCATATCAAAATCAACATATTCGGGGTATTGTATCTTGATCTGTTGTGAGTTTTTCAATGTACCTAAGTATATTGTGTTAAATACTTAGAAGCTAGGGAGCTTTGAGTGAGATTTATTTGAGACTGCTTGGACGTAATCCATAAACTGTTAGGGTGAACCAATATAAATTATGGTGTGCCGCTTATTGTTTTCCGTATATTTCTCTTTAGTTTCGTGATTGGCTTAGATAACTGGATAGAACACGAGAGATTATTTGTAGCACCTAATTTCCCAACCGAGGTATAATTATAACCATCCCTGTACATTCCTTCCAAAAAAGAGAAACAAAATCAATATTGATTAAAATATCGTAACGAATTTAGTTTTTTCTATGGAAAAAAATTAATTTTTATCCTAGGTCAATTCTCACTCTAAATTTTCAATTTTACCTAACTTAACCTTAGTTTCAAACGTGTCTTACAGTTTTTACTTTATGTTCAATGTTCACGAGTGCACCTACTCATTTTTAACAAAATTTAATTTGATGAATCAACATCAAATTTGATTCGTGTACCAAATTAATCATTAAATAATTTTGTCAAAACCATTGTTCTAAATTTCACTTAACACGTCGATGGTCTCGATATCGACGTGGGGAAGAAAGTCGTTTTTCCCCCAATGTCATATGTCGACATGTATGAAAATGTCAGTCGGATATTTTTGTTTATTACCAATCTTRTTTGATTTTTGTTCTTTTCTTATTCTTCATACAACATATTGATATTACTGTCCTTTTCTTTTTCTTTCTTCCATGAGTGAAGCAATTTCGAAGGATTGAGTTAGATGAAAAGGGTTGCATAAAAACAAGTAACACAAGCGTACAATTTGGAATAAACTAGAAAGGAGATGAAGTTGCTACATAGAGAGCTTGAATGATTAGAAAATACCTGCAGTTTCAAAAATTTACTTTAGAAGAAGAACGTAAATGACCTTCCTAGAATTGGATTAAAAATAGGCTCCTCCATCATTGTCGTAGGCCTTTTTCGGCAAGGATATATGAGCACTCTAAATCTCTCTAACAGTTATGTGAATCGTGAAATCTCCACTCTTTATAGAGATAAGATCTGATCCTCCATCAGGACTAGGAAATTGGTTTGGGACGTATTTTTCTTTTTTAAATTAATCAATAAATTAGTTTAAAATTTATAATTGAATTAAGAAAAAACAATATTTTGTGTCAATTTAGTTTTTAATTTATGAGGAATATTATTTATTTATTTATTTATATATTTGTATTTTCAATTTCTTACGTTTTTTTTTTCTTTACCTACTTTTCTCTTTTTCTTGTCCTCAAATGGTAGAGGGGAGTCTTTGGAGAGGATAGACAGAAATCAAAAAATCTATTTTTAATTAAAAAAACAAACTTTAAATTAAATTTAACTAACCAAATCTTAGAAAAGAGAAACAATTTAACTCATTATTATTAAACATTTAAATTTTAAACTAAATCTAATTTTAAAAAACTTATTTATATATAGATTTTTTCAATCATGCAACTACTCATTATTATTAAACATTTAAATTTTAAACTAAATCTGATTTTAAAAAATTTATTTCATACTTTACATATATATATATATTATATCTTTTCAATTATGTAACTAAAGATTTAGATTGAATTAGAAATTATCATAAAATATAATTAAACAACATTAAACTTTAATTTACTAATTCAAATAATTTTCATATATGATTTTGTTTCGACATTTCATTGCGACGACATTTCCATAAGTATATACTAAAATATTTAGATATGATGGTTAAAAGTGATTAGCTATAGGCTAATTAAGCTACCGTTAAAGTCTTATTTATGATTAAAAAAATTTACTTCAATATCCATAATTTCTATGATTTTTCCCGAAATATCCATCGACATCGATATGTCCGTAAAATCAGGAGCTCAATATTTTCATCGACGTCGACATTTCAAACATTGGTCAAAACTCATAAATTTCAAAAAAAAAAAAAAGAGCTCTAATATTGCTTTTCTCAATTTCCTACGATACATATATTTTATAATTCATTAAACACACATGAGAATACTTTCTCTAATGATTCTTTAAACGAAAACCTATATGGAAATAAAATTTGCCATACTTATTTAAATTTTAGGTAAAAAACTACAACACTGCCAAGTTGTAAGCCTTGGATTTAAAAAGTCAATCTGAGTTTAGTCCAATCGGTCAAGACATCAATATCCGACAAAAGATCGTAAATTTGAATCTCCATCATATATGCTGGTGTCTTTAAAATAAAGTTTGTTAAGACAGCACACTAGGTCTTCTACAGCTGGCTGACTACGTGGCATTGATTTACTATGAAGTCTTGCATTTCTAGTGTAATTAGGAGTTCATTCTCAAGTCTATATATATCATTTTTTTGTAATCCTCAGTTGTTTTGAATACTTAGAAGGGACTTGAGTTTCTCCTAAATTTCTGGTTCATGATTTCTTTTGTTAAAGTTGGATTTCAAATTCTTATAATAATAATTATTTTTAATTATCCTCTTTCTTTATGGCCCCCGGACTTGGGGTTCATAGGTACGCGAGTAAAGTAATCACAGACTGTACTATAAAATAAAAATAAAAAATAAAAAATAATCATAGACAGCAACAATTCTTTTGCAACAAGAAAAAGACACCCATAATTGTCTTTTTAAATTAAAACGTATAATAATTTTTTTTTCTTTTATTATCGTTGTTTTTGAGTTTTGAGAGGTGGGAGGGAAGCCCATTAATTTTGACTCATTATATAATATTTGATTTCCTTTGTATTTTTTCTTTATATAAATTATGAAAGCAATGTGCCAACGAAAAGCGTAGAAATTGGGAAATGAATTATTGAAAATTTGAAATACAAGATTTCATTTGGTAATAATTATTCACATCATTTGTGGAAAATATATTAAAAAAAATATTGTGAAGATCTAATTATATTTATATTATATGGTAACCAATGTGAACGTGTCACTTACTCAATCCCCGTAGACTTTGAAAAAATATGATTTTATAAAATATATCTTAAAATTATAATCTTTTTAAAATTACAAATTTGTCCCTAAACTTTTAAAATTATGTCTAATTGACTCATAAATATAGATCTTACCCTTTCAATATCATATCTACTACGTATGTGAATTTTAAAAATTGGTATATCGTGTAATAAATATATTGTAAAAGGCTAAAAGCACACAGAAAAATAAGATTTAAAGTTATTGTTAATTATATAAAGTGAAGTATATCAAGGTCCTTAATCTTTTAGGATTTTTCTTCGTTTGGTCTCTTTTTAGAATTCTCAATTTTGCTCTTAATGTATAAGAAAGATTTCAATTATGTGATTTGGTAAAAATGTTAAAAGAAAGCTAATGTTTCGTGAAGTTATTGTTTCATTGGAATATGTTAGCATGTCATTTGGACGAGTCATTCGAAAAAGAAAAAGAAAAATTTGTTGATGAATAGGTTGAATTTTATTTATGAACGAGTTAGCTGTCATGTGTAAGTACATAATGACCCATTAAAATGTCCAAAATTATTAATAGAACAATAATTTTGTGATAGTGAAGATTTCGCTAACAAATTTTAACAATTATTTTAGGAATTCCTAATTGAAATTTTTTTATACAATAAGGCAAATTTAAGAATTTTAAAATATTATGGATCAAATTTAACCATTATATAAATATAAGTTTAAATTATAACCTTAGTCTTTCAATTTTGTACATTTAATAGGTTCCTAAATTTTAGAGAGTGTCTAATAAACCTCTCAAATTTAATAAAATTTAATGTTATGTCTAATAAATTTGTTAATTTTAAAAAATGTCAATAGGCGAAAGACCTATTAAACACAAATTTGAAAGTTCAGACCTATTAAATATAAAATTGAAAATATAGAAACTTATAAATAAATGTTTAAATTTAAGTATCTTTTAAACACAAATCTAATAACCGACATGTTACTCTTTCTCTCGAAGTCGGATGTGAATTCCCATATCTTCACAATTGTTGTACTCAACCTAACTATAAGGTTTAAATACTTATTTTTGTTCCTAGACTTTGAACTTTAGCTCATTTTGGTCAATGTACTTTTAAACGTCTATTTGTGTTCCTATACTTTCAACTTTTATTCATTTTAGTCTATATATTTTCAAGACGTCGGTTTTGGTCGTTCTACTTTTAAAAAGTGACTATTTGGTCTCTACTTGTAAAATGTTAACACAAATTTTGTACACAACGAAAACTCTTTAATACAAATTAGCTATTTTATGCACCATGAAAACTTTTTAAACAAATTTATGGCTACATTTCAAAAAAATTAGTGAGTAAAATGCCATATTAAAATTATGATAGAAAGAAACGAAATAAAATAAAAATGTATATGGATCAAAATGGACATTTAAAAAATGGAGGGACTTAAAATGAATAAAATTTAAAAATATATAGAGTAAAATACAAGCCTATCTAAAAGTAAATGACGAAAATAATATTTAAACCTAAATATAAATAGGGATGTAATAAGATAGGGGGTAATTAATAACTACAATTGATTTGGTCGAACTTGGGTAGATTCCATCAGCCAACATGAATCAAGTTTGCGCCGTTCGGTAATAAATAAAATAATTGTAAGAGACAATTATATATATATAATTTTTTTTTTTGGTACAAGACAATTATATATTTATATGTTACATTTTCGATACTACCATAGGACGACCATGGTAATCTTATTATTATTATTTTGCACACCCAACCCCTTCTCTTGTCTCTTTATTTACTATATTCTAATTATTTTTTATTTAAATTAATAATTTAGTGAACTTTAGTTTAATTTTGGTTCCTATAATTTACTCAAATTTTACTAGTGGTCTCTATTTATATATATATATCACATACAGAAAAACTAATTGTCTTGTCTATGTTGCTATTGGTGTGGTTAAAATAAAGCAAAATTAAAATTCGATGAATCAAATTCTGACATGAAGTAGGTGCTCCAGAACTCGAAGATTGAGATAGAAGAAATGAACTTGACCGAAGAACTAAAGAACGAGATCAACCAATAGGTTGGTTGGTCAGCTTGGCCAAACCATGGTACACTATATAACTTTACTCTTTGCTTTGCTTCACATAAAACCTCGATTCTCACTTAAATATCAGAGTGTGTATGGCTAGAAACATACTGGTGTGTAATTTTCTATTTTATAGGTTTTGTCAAATCCCTTATATTCTTGACGATTACTATAAATTTGGTAATTAAGATAGGTCAAGTTTCTGCAATGACAATTATCTGCGACGTATTTTCTGTTTAATGTAGAAGAAATTTTGTATTTTCTATTTCACAAACTATAATGAGATTTATGATTGAGTAAGAAAAGAAGTTAGGTTTAAATTGATGTAAAAATGATTGGTAAAATTTAACCATCATATTAAATTGAAACAAAGCTTTAATTATAGGACTCAAATGGAAATTTTTAACCCTAGAGATGAAATTAAAATTAAAACTAATTATGATGATCAAATTATTACTTCAAAATAAAAATAATTAAGATTCCTTTGAAAAAAAAAATAATAATTAAGATTTAGAGAAGAAAATCATACTCAAGCTAAAAAGATATGACTTTAATGGTGCGTAATTTCCTTTCCCATTTTGTATGGTAATATTATGAGAAATAAAATTAAAAAAGTGTTCTAAAAAGGACAGAGATATTTGGGGGTGTGTGGATAAAACATTTTTCTTCCTTTTTAGTTATTTAAGAAAAATTTAGTACTATTATTATTATTATTTTAACATTTTTAACATATTAGAAATTTAACCTTTTTTTTTTTTTGAGTTCTACGATACGATATTCGATTTTTTGGTCAAAAATATATCCAGGATATTAAATTTCTATTGACATGTCAATATTTCCATTAATATGTCAACATTTTCATTGATATTTCTATATGTTCATGAGTTTGACATCGACATTTTTAATAATATTGCTAAAACATTGACAACATATAATAATACATATCATAAAAGGATTACTAATATAGACATAATATTAATATTAATAAATTTTAATTTAAAAAAGATGTAATTTTAAATACTTATTATGATTTTTTACTTTTATAATTTTCCAAAATAGCAATCCAAGAATTCGTATTTTTATTGACATCAAAATGTTCAGGTTCACATCAAATATGTCTACTTTTTATTTTTTCTGAGGGAATATTATAAAAGTAATATTCTTCTTCAAAAAAAAAATTTATAAAAGTAATATTCTGAACAAAAACCCTTACCTTCCATAAATTAATTGAAAAATACGGTTTCTTTATTATTTCCTGGTAAAATTTTCAAATTCATTCTTAAAAAAAGGAAAAAAAGAAATAAACGCAGCCAATCACAGTCGAACACGTGTCCTTTCCTACTTGTTTCCTCTTACAGCTCCTTCTTCCCCTCGCATCATTCCAGAGCAAAATGGACACAAATCAGGCAAATCCCATAAGAAAAAAAACTTCAGATATTCTTCTTTCCGTTGGGTTTTTCTCTTTCTTTTTAAAACAGTTTGCTTTTGTGTAATTAACGTTACGCCTTATAAATCGGGCTGCCTCTGTTTCTCCATGATCCCATTTTTTTTCCTCCTCAACTATACGGCACCCAACTGAGAGAACCCTTTTCCTTTCCCTCTCTAAAACTGTTTTTTTTTCCCCTCTCTCTCTCTCTAATACTTTTCTTCTCTCCCACGTCTGCTTTTTGAATCCATTTCTCGAAGAGGGCAACGATTTTGGATGTTGTTGCCGAGTGTTTTGCGGTGAAATTTGGGCAGTTTTCTTCTTTTTTCTTTCTTCTTCTGTCTCTTGTAGTAATAATCTCTCCTCTGGAATTTCATGGAAACATGAAGTTCTCCAGTTGTGTAAGTAACCCTTTTCTTTCTTCTTCTTCTTCTTCTTCTTCTTCTTCTTCTTACCCCCTTCTGGATGAACTTTTGTTTAATGGGTTACGAAAATTAGTTTTTCTTTTGGCTGTTTGGTTTGATTTGGATTCTTTTTGGGTGTGTTTTAACCCAAAATTTAATGGGAACCAATCAAATTTTGCAATGATGGGTGTTGTGTAATATACATGTTTACTGGAGATTAATCATGTCCTCTGTTTTGTGGGCTTTGAGAAGTTGTGTATATCTTCATATGGACATGATTTTGTTTCATTTCTTATTTTGACTTGTGATTTTGTTAAGTTGTATCTTTTTTGTTTTTGTTATTTTTTGTTTGCAGTTGCCCTTTCTTGCAGAGGCTAAAAGTAGGAATTCATGTCTTTGTACCCTTTTTCCAACTGCTTCTTTGCTTTGTCTTGTACTGTTCTTGGGGAGTGCATATGTAGCACCAGACTATAGGGAGGTATGTTTTCTTGCTCTTGATGATTTTTTAATACAAGTATTGGTTGTTCTCTCTCTCAATTGAGTGTTTTTCTTTT
>NW_019104836.1:73819-95500 GCF_001995035.1 Momordica charantia | reverse complement strand
ATATAAAATAATCACAAGAAGACAATAATTATAAAAGAATTTCCTATGATTAGAGCACCACCAAGAAGAAGTGTGTCGTACACTATTATAGAAACAAAAAATTCAGACGAAAATGACTTATCTTTGGAAGCTCTTTGGTTTCTCTCCTTCCGTAGGTGCCACAAGAGTTGCCTTGGTGGTTAGAGCTTGAGATGTTTGGAGATACTCTTCAAAGTATTGGATTTAAGCCATTGATTACTCAATAACTTAAACTCTGGTTGTCTCTTGAAGTTGGCTTTAGGATGGGCGAAGCCTTTCATAGATTATAGGGGTTTTGCTGATCACTTATCAGTTTGTTTACAGAGGACTGTTCAACTTTTCTTTTTGTTTGTTGCTCTTTTTGACCATTCTTTCAATGTTTTATGGCTTTTGCAACAGAAGACATCTTTAATAAAACATATTTATGCTGCTCCATGAGTGTTTGAAAGAATTTTAGCTTCATTGATCATTTAGAATGATATGTTTGGTATGGTTTCTTATCTAAAAAATAGAATGATATGTTTGGTTCTTCTTCTGCAGAAAATTTCTAGATGGGGAATAGATGGTTTAGTTGGTTCAAAGTTCAATAAATGTGAGGTTCGTTTGCTATTCTAAACGTTATCATGAGAATGGATATATTTTTCGTATTGAGCTTCATCTATATGTTATATAAATGATTTTTGCATTTAATACTCATACTTGTTTATTTGCATTAGAATCAATGCAGGCCGTATGGAAGCGAGCCGCTTCCTAAAGACATTGTTGCCAATGCATCTAACTTGGAAATGCGACCATTATGGGGTGCATCAAGGAAATATTATCGGGTAATGGATCAAGATAATCTTCAGAAAAATAATCTTATGCTTTCTTTTAGTGGATCAAGATAATCGAAGATGGAATGTGAAATGCTTCAGATTTTCATATTGTTAATGTTAAGAAATGTTCATTAGTGTTTATGTACTTTAAATGACAACATCATTGTAAGTTGTTTTAGAGTGAGTTCAGGATGATTTTGAGGTGTAGTATTTTAAAGAATTTTATGCTTTCTACAAGCACTTTCAAAAAATAATTTTATGCTTTTCTTTTATGTTTTGCTGTCATTTTTGTTCATTTTCTTTAAAACAAAGATGGAACGTGAAACGCATCAGATCTTCCTCTTGTTAGTGTTAGGAAATGTTCATTCTAGTTGAATGTACTTTAAATGACAACTATCATCCTAACTTATTTTAGAGCGAGTTTGGGAAGTTATTCTAGGGTGAGTTTGAGATGATTTTGGGTGTAGTATTTTAAAGTGAAATACTTTTTCTACGAGCACTTTTGAGAAAAGCATTAATTAAGCTAATTAAATGAACACTTTCTTTTAAGTGTTTTTAGCACTTCTCATAATTGAACACTGAAAGTTTATGATTGTGCTTGTCGATTCCTTTGATCTTTACACTTGTACTGATTGTGCATAGCTTGACTACAGAATCCTGTTAACTCATCAAGTAATTTATTTACTGTGGCCGTTGGGATCAAACAAAAAGATCTTGTGAATAAAATGGTAACAAAGGTATGGGGAAAATTATAATCATATTGCTGAATTCAAATCTAACTTGTAAATTCTGTGGCTATTTATTTATACTCATTGACGATGATTCGTCGATTCTACAGTTTCTTTCTAGCGACTTTGCTGTGATGCTCTTCCATTACGATAGTATCATGGACGAGTGGAAGGAGTTTAATTGGAGTAACCGCGTAATACACGTAACAGCAGTCAATCAAACTAAATGGTAGATATTTGATCCATGAGATCAAGTGCTGACTTTGATTTCATTTCACTGGTCCTTGATTTGATGATGTTTTTAGGTGGTTTGCCAAGCGCTTCTTACATCCTGATATTGTGGCAGAATATAACTATGTCTTTCTTTGGGATGAGGACCTTGGAGTTGACAATTTCGATCCGAAACAGTAAGTTCACTGCAATTTTGTTGATGACAAACAAAACATAAGCACATGATAATTTGTTCCTCAAATGTTATCTTAGAAATTTCAAATTAGTAACTTCCAAGAGAGAAAATGCTGACCAGCTCCCATGTTTTTTCTCACTGTTTTCATTATAAGGTATGTAAATATTATTAAAAGTGAAGGGTTAGAGATATCACAACCAGCACTTGATCCATATAAATCAGAGGTGCACCATCAAATTACTGCTCGTGGGAGGCGATCGACAGTGCACAGGTCTTCTTTCCCTACCCTTATGTCTGTACTAATTTTCATGGAAGAAATAATCTCATAGCTTTTTCGCTGTGGAATAAGTGAAGTAGCAGATAGTGCACTAAATTCATAAGTATAACTATTAAGTTATGACATGTTTGCCTCTGGGCAGTTTCTTAGGATTTTGCATAAGCCATAAGATTACTAATTATTTGTTATGAGGGTATGATGGGACTTTGGGAGTCGACTCATTATGAAGATGCGATACTAAATAATGAGCGTCTGGTATATGAAGGATTTATACTTCTTTCTGCATATGAAATTTGAATTCACGTAACAAGCTACGGACCTGGAAGAATCACTAATGAAATACCCCATTTAGAAGTCCTCTTACACCATAATTTAGACAAAAATGGACTTGTGATATTGAGATCATGGGTGGAGACGGGTGATATTTTAGTAGTAGGTAAATTAACAACTCAAATGTTGAAAGAATCTATCTTATGCTCCCGAAGACAGATTATTACAAGTCATACTTGGAGTTGAGCATGCTATGCTTTTTTTATTATTATTTTACTTTAGCAACGAATTGTTCAGACATCAATATCTTACCTTTTGAAGTCATTGGTCATAGGCAATTTGAATGTTTTTTTTTTTCAGTTTTTCACTGTTATATGGTTCTATCTTTGGTCTGTCCCTCCTGCAGGAGAACGTTTAGGCCTAATAATGGTGGAAAAGGTTGTGATGTCAACAGTAAATCTCCTCCATGCACCGGGTTAGTACGATTAGAGGAAGCTCTATACCTTTGTTTGTCTGCTTGTTGTGCTCAAGAAAGATAGCTTTTGTAGACCTGTGCTTAATGGCAAAGTGATTCTGCCTGAAAAATATGATCTATTGTAGATGGATAGAAATGATGGCCCCGGTTTTTTCCCGAGCGGCATGGCGTTGTGCTTGGTATATGATCCAGGTAGGTTGTTGCTTTTTGATGTAAGCTGAGTAGGTAAAATATAAAGACTGTCTATAGACAAACAAACTGATAGGCTACCACTTGAATTTAGTTAAAATTTGGATGGATGGAAATAGGAAACTGAAACTTTCACAACTCTAATGAAGGCTGTTCCTTTTCCTTCCACTGCTCTGGCCTATTTTATATTTTTATCAAAGGAAATGAAAGTCGAGTGCGTCGTTTTTAATCGAAGTACATTCCTATTGCCGAGCAGAATGATTTGATCCATGCTTGGGGCTTGGATATGCAACTTGGATATTGTGCACAGGCAAGTTTTCTATTTGTCAGATATTAGTAGTTGTCTTGTTTTCCTTCAATATTCTACTGCTGTTGTTTGAAATTTTGGGCTCTTTTCCTAACAGGGCGATCGAACAAAGAACGTCGGTGTTGTTGACGCCGAGTATGTAGTCCATTATGGACGACCTACACTTGGTGGTCCAGAAGAAAATGAGGTTTAAAATATGACAGATTTTTAAATTTTACTTGCATCAACACAGTTAAATCAAGCTTTTGAATGCAGATATGCTTATTATTATGTCCTATCTAGTGATGGTATAAGCATGTTATGTTTTGTTCATTATCTTCATAATTTGTTGTAGTATCCATCTTGTTATCGATGACGTCTCGATCAATTCATGTGTACTAAATATTGGTGTGTTCGTTTTCGTTCTTTTCTTGTTTTTTGAACTGTAGTTTATATTTTGTTTATGAAACTTCTAAAACTAAGGATACTTTGGTGTTTCTTAAGTCTTGGAAGGGAAATTTCTCTTTCTTAAGCTCCATGAACATCAAATAACATGAGGTCTCTACATTGCAGACATCTTCCAACTCTCCCGTAAAGGATCATAGAGCTGACGTAAGTTTTCATGCACCGATCTCGGTTTCGTTTGTTTCTTTTGACTCTTCATGGATTCATAACTGATTCTAGTTCTACTTTGTTTGGAATTGGATAGAGTGTAGTAGTTTAAGGGCTGTTATGTGTTATTTTAGCCTCTTCTGGATCAAGCTGATGAATTCGATTTCTTCTTTTTCCTTCAGAAGATGAATTTGATTTCTTCTTTTTCCTTCTTTCTGTTTAGTTTCATAGTCGTAAAATCAACCTGTTATATGTTATTCATCAACAGCATGTTGGAGCGATTTATGCTTCCAATTCCACCCATGAAAAAAATACTCACCCCCAAAATGATAGGTTGTGGAGGAGGCTAGAACAATGTGGTTGGTAGTTTTATACCGTTGGATATATGAGAGAGAAATCACATAACGTTTTTTGAATTTGTATGCAATAGTTAATAGGGTTCATATAGATTTTGGATTTACATCCGATAGTTGGGACGATCACATCGTGACAGCCATGTTCAAGTTCAATTCTTTTAAGCTGGATGTCACAATGTTTGAAAGAACGTCGATTATACCTTCATTTTCCATATTATTTGTTTATTTTGGTTTGAATTTGATTTCATTCATGTAGGTGAGAAGACAGTCCTATATCGAACTAGGTATATTTAGAACAAGATGGAGGAATGCTGTTAAGCAAGACGAGTGCTGGAAAGATCCATACCCCGGGACGGTAGGCCTTTACATTTGATAAGGCGATTGTTTGACAAATTTGTAACAATGTACGTTGTCATATTGATGTCGAGAACACAGTATAACATACACGCTGTCGGGATTCAAAAAACGGCAAGGAGAGGAAGGATGATAGTAAATCAGCGACTCATGCAGCGGAATATCTTTATGTGAAACCTCGGGTACAGATTCTAATCTCGTCGTGCTCTGTATTTAAAATGTTATAAAGTTTCAACTTGTAGTGTTGAAATATGTTAAGAGTTGTACTTGGAAAGAAACTGAAAGACAATAATAGAATACAACCTTCGTTTATGAGTTTAGAGTAAAGAAAATATGATGATGATATTCCTTCTCTCATTAACTGCCCAAGAATATTGAGGAAGAGACCAAATTCTATTGAGAAATATGAATGAACAAAGAAGGAACCACCCAACAATAACAATTTTGCTAAAAGAAATGAAGGGTAATTATAAAAACAAAGACTAAATTAAATATAATCCTTTATAACTTTTAAAATTGTATATAATAAGTAAATTCTTGATACGTGTTTGATAGATGTGTTTGATAGATTTTTGAACTTTAGAAAGTGTTTAATTAATCTTTGAATTTTTAATTTTGTTTCTAATAAATGTTTGATACATTAGATATGGATTAAAAGTCTAAAAACTTATTCCATGCAAATTTAATTGTGTCCAATAAATACTAAATTTTATAAAGGATTAGAAAAGAATGAGAATTCGTTGACATCTGAAGGTTCAAGGATCTAGTAGATATTATATTAGAAGTTTAGGGATCTATTGGATACGGTCATCATGGTTTGGTCTAGTGGTTGATGAGGGTCAATGTAAATAGTAAAGGGTTTCCATGATGACTGCCTACTTTTGGAATTAGTAATTCCTACGTGTTTTGGCACCAAATATTGTAGGGTCAGGCGATTGTCTTGGGAGATTAGTCGGTCCAGACACTCACAAATATAAAAAAAAAATAGTAAAAGGGTTAGAGGGAATGAGTTTAAACCATAGCGATTTCTTAATATCCTTGTCAAATCGCATACATTTGATATAAATCACATGTAAAATTGTGAGGAAGGTGCATGACTTAAGTGAACTAATCATTATTTCTACCAACTTGATTTTAAAAACAAAAAATCCAAACAAAATAGTTATCGAGGACTTAGCTTGTGTCGCTTTGTGCTAAATCATCATTTTTTAACCCAATTACTATATCATGTCAACACTTAAATGATGGTGTTTAATGTTAAAAACATCAAAATTAAAAATTGAAAATTTTGGACATATGAATTTAAGTTTGTGCCCTAGGTTTAAACATTTTTCAATGATACATTAAAATCAACAATATAAAAGTATAATTAAAATATATTAAAACATAAAGGACCAAATTGGAATTATTTTGACTATAGGGACTAAATTTGAAAATACCGAAACAATAAATGTTTATCCAATTGTTTAATTTGCCATCTGTGATACTGTGTGTGGCAGTGGCATATTTGTCAATGGCTTCTTTATTTCAGCAGTCTCAGTCAAACTCTCATCTTTCAAAAAATTATTTTTTCTCCCTTTTTTACCCTTCAAATTCAAATTTATTCCTTTTGGAACTTTACAACTGGTTCCCACTCTTAAGTTCCAAAAATGAAATAAAAAAAAATTATTCTCAATAGTTAAATATAGGTGGAAGAGATGAAACAAAATATAAGTTTAGATCTCCTGCACTTTGATGTTTGTTGTATTTTAGTATTTAAAATTTTAAAATACCTATTTTTATCTCTAAATTTTTTTAGTTCATTTTATTTAAAAAATTATCATTTTGATCACTATGTTATTTTGTCACCTAATATTCACTTATTTAATATCTGCTTCCAACTATGCAGCTCGAATAATACTTACATTAACATGTCAGTGCATATGCTATCAATTTGTTAAAGGAAAGATAAAGGTAAGAACCAAAATAGTAATTTTTTCAAAAGTTCAAGAATTAAAATAGACATTTTTTTTATACATGTAGGGGTGGGAATCGCACTACAACCTCTTAGTTGGAGATATATGTCAATTATGACTAAGCAACAAATTTAAAAATCAAAATGGAACAAAATTAACGTTCAACCATCAACATTAGATTTAAACAAAATATATAAATTCAAGATTATTATTTTTTTTTGGCTTAAATCCTAGAACTTTCATGTTTATTATATTTTGATCCATGGACTTTCATAGTGTCTATTTTAGTCTCTAAATTTTAAAAAATTATCCTTTTATGTTCTTGAACTTTCATAATATGTCTATTTTAATCCAACAACTTTAAATAAGTAACTATTTTGGTCCTTAATTCATAACACAAATTCAAGTACGTATACTAAAGTATTAACGTAGTCATGTATTCAAACCACAGTTAAAATTGATGATTTGGTAAGCAAATTTTAGGTAGCAAAATAATATAACAAGGACCAAAATAATCATCTTTAAAATTTAGGGACTAAAATTGACATTTCAAAAGTTCAAGGACCAAAATGGTACTCTATTAAAGTTCAGGACCAAAATGAAACAAACTTTGAAGTCTTCTTTTTCCTTTTTTGAAACTTTAAATAGTCAAATTTGGAAAGAGGTGAATGCAACAAACCTGATTTTTCAACAATGGGTAAGTAAGAAAATGATAATAATAATAATAAAGAAAAAAGGATTCTTCTGTCCATTTTCAACAGAAGCAACTTTGGATGTTTCCAATCAGAATCCTATATTTGAAAACTACAGAAACTTTAAGACTGCCATCTTGTGTTTTTCACCAATTATTTTAACTCATGTGGAAGAAAGAGGACAATAAAATTCATCTAACTAGATTCCCTTTTCAACAGCCATATACTATGAAGCACGGACGCTCTAGTTTAGGTAGCATATTCGTGTTCGACATGCACTAGACAAGATACTTGTTTAACAAATTAAAAATTTGTGCTCGACAATCGTTGCTTACGACAGTTTTCCACGCATACCCTGTTGCTTAAACAAATAAAATAGAATCCAATCCGATCCATGTCTCCATTTCGTGATCTCGATAGATAGAGTGTTGGGAAGCAGCAGTTGTGTTAATTCTACACTTGAAAACAAACAGATCCACTCGTTAAAAATCGAGGAAAATAGTGCAATGGATTCAGAACTCATATCAGTAATCCCTCTCAGTATATCTCATCATTGTTTTTCATTCCTCACTCTCTCGAGAACCCGGGCGTTGGGGGAGGGGGCAGGCGTGTTCGTAATTCGTGTTTCCCTACATCACAGTTCTTCTATATGTGAACATCTCATGTGCTTCTTCTATGTAGTACCAAATTCATTCACAGGTCTACAGAAAAACAGTCTTTCACAGACTCACAATCAAGGTTTTACACATACAGAGAATAACCTCAGTTACAAGTTTAAAAAAAAGCTCAAAAGAGTCGGGTCGATCAGGCTCGACGACTAGGAAAAGGGAAATGACATTAGAGTTTTGGCAGAGAAGCAATACCATGGAAACATCACCAACCGCAACTAAGTACTGGTTGATACCAAATATTGTACGAATATGTATGTATGTAAACGAGACATCCCGAAATAGTTGGTTTAGCAAATAAGAGTCTCCAAAGGGCACAAAAGAAGAAGAAAAGAAAATAAGGGAAACAAGAAAATGAGAACAGCAACAAGTTGAGAGTGAGTTATTTGTCCTCAAGGCATCACATGGGGTGTTGCATCAAAGAAAGAGGGTGAATTAGATTCTTCAAAACACTCTTATCAAGGCACTTAATTTTGATATAACTTCTAAGTTACACCCTTGTCTCTTTCCTACATCAGCCCCACAAATGTGCACAAGGGAAAAAAAAAAAACGTTCGCTATTCTTTTACCTACCCGAAACCGAAACTAAGAACTTTGTCCCATTTTGAATATTTCATGCTCCGAGTCACGAAGAAGACACCAACTGGATAAAAAGAGAAAAACACAGAAGAAGAATACAGTAGTTTTTACTCAATCATCTCCAATTAGTACCTTATAATAATAGAGAGTTAGTAACTAAAAGATTGATTCCACACATCTTTAACAAAGTTACACCACTCTCACTCCTCCAATAAATAAAAAGATTTGATAAACAAAACAAAAGCCTGTTCTTTTCCCCTTTTGAAGGAAATATTCTCACTCCTCATCTCCAAATAAGAGGAGTCTTATCAAACCTTGACTAGTAGTTACTTTTTTGTTCTTCTTTTTCTTTTGAAGCAACAAAAGAAAGCAAATTTCAAGGACAATGTGAACAATCTTTTTGGACCTTTTTAGAGTTATGTGATTAAAATATGAAAGAAGAGGCATCGAGTAAAGGCTTGTAATATTACAAAACACCCAAACTCATCAAGTAAACAACTCTCAGAGGCCAACGAATCAATCGACGAATAAATCTAGATAGAAAAAGTTAACATGTATACTTGTAATATTACAACAAGAACAAACACAAAGTCACTTCATGAAATTCTATACATCTTATAACATCAAGGCTTTCCCATATCCTTTACCATCTAAATATGCTCTATCATATCATCCAAGTTCGTACCGTAATTTTCACGGTCACTCTTCAATTACAATAAAATAAACAAGTAGCAGCAGCAGCTCCATCAACAAATGAAAGCATGTCTCCTAAAATACAGCAAAAAGAAAAAAAAAAATGGTAACCAACCTCACAATCCTATCTTCAGGAATGGCTACTCTCACAACTCTTAGATAAATCCTGGAACTAAGTGGGTCTGAAAGAAACATCATAATTCCATTTAACTATAAACAAAAAATTTTCAGGAGAGATTTCTTTCAAATCAATCCTTGCCAGAACAGAGCAACAGAGATTTCAAATGACCCCTAACTTAAAATCTAACCAATAATACCATATATCCATAGCAATTTCAGAGATATATATATCTATATATATAAGCTAGAGATTGCATCCAAAGCAATTACAGGATTTGGGAGTGAAAGAGCAGAAACCAAATGGCCTGTTGGGGATATTGCAATTGATGGCATAGCAACAAGGAGAAGGCAAGCACAGGCCCTTAGCGCCTCCACAGCAAGTGCAGGGCGCGCATATTTGGAAGCTCCCCAGTTTCCTCCTGGTCTCATTCATCTCCATCATCTTCATCTTTCCCTCCTCAATCAGTGGCACCATTTCTGCTACAGACCCATTTGACTGAGAATAAAAAAAAATAAAAAAAACCAAACAAAAAACCCCATCAAATAACCCCCAAAAGCAAAACTATGAAAAAACAAATGTGATCGATGAATTAAAGGAAATGGGCAAATGGGAACTCACTTGAGCGAAATTTGTTTCATTCCCAGTCGCGATTCCGGCGAGAAAGAGCAGGAAAACGAGGGAGAATCCGGCGCCATATATAGACATCATGCAATTCCAAAGGAATTCGAACTGTGGAACTGTGAAATGGGAGTTTCAGAAACTCGTGGGGGAGATCGATTCAGAACATGAGATGGGTTCTGAGAGAGGGGGTTGAATTGGGAACATAAATCTGGTGGGTATTGTTAGAGATCTTTTCATAGAGACATTTGGGAATTGGGATTTTTGGTTCTTGAAGGGAAAAAATTATGGAAATGCAAATGCAAATGCAAATGGAGGGTTTAGTGTGGAGATTTTATTTTGTTGAGTGAAGCACGAAGCCCATCGCTGGGATTGGCGGAATGTCTTTTGATTTTATTGTTAAAAATTAAAAAAAGAAAAGAAAAAAATATAATCTTTTGTTTAGGGGTTTCGGCTAAGAACATGCGATTATGTGAAAATCTGAGAGTAGATTTCTTTGCTTTAAAATAAAGACAATATCCGACATCATTCATCAGCTGCGACACTGCGACATCATATGTAGTAATTTTTAAATGCGAAAATTGGAACATAGTAATATGATGAAAAAAAATAGCTTTAGCTTTATCTCAGCCGTCACTCCTGATTTCTTTAAGGTCGGAGGATCAATCTTGTTGGTTGGTAAAAACTAACATGATACCTGAACCAATTAGACCAGTTTGGAAGGATCAGCCAAACTTAACCATTTGAAAGGAAATGTCTGACCTACGACTAAAACCGAGCTGGAACAACCTAGAGAACCTAACGAATCTCCAAAGTTCTACTTGACCAAATTGAAGGAATTTCAACCTCAAATTGGACAATCTATAGCTACCCAACCTCCAGTCGGAACGGCTATAACGGATTTGGCCCCTCACACTGCCTATGAAAGGACGCCACTCCTACAATTCAAGTACGCAATTTTGTCTAACGCTGACCTACTTAGCTCTAACTCATATTAACTTGAACTTCAAGGTGTTTATTTCCTTTACGCATGTCTCTCCTCCCATAGCTCGCTCCTCCGTAGCTTGGCAAAATTCAGGACCCCACATTTGATGTACTCGAAATAATAATAATAAAAATTAGGTTCCTAGCATAATTTAGTCTCTTTACCTTTAAATCGTCTATTTGAGTCAAAGATAACGGTAATACGTGGCAAATAGAATTATAATACAAAAAAAAAAAAAGATTTTGCAAATATGAAAATTTTATAAGGTGCACGTCTATGATTATTAAGGGACGTAAATGATGGATTGATAAGACATCTACTAGTAATATATATCTATTGTTAAAAGATCTATCAGTGATGTATGTTTGTTGTTCATATATGTCTACCACTAGTATACGTCTATCATTGATAAACTAGTAGACGTAAGTAGTAGTCTGATGAATATATATTAGGGATAGACTGTAGACATGTAGAAAAATTGTATCATATTTGAAAATTATTTTAGATTGTATCATACTTAATATTATTTTGAGCCATATTGCAAATCCATGGGAAAATTATATACTTTCAATTTTTATCTATTTTAGTCCAAATTCTTCGAAACTCCTATTTTGGTCAATATTCTTTTAAAAAAGGATCATTTTGATGTTTATTGGTAAAATCCTAACACAAATTTTATACACACTAAAAACCCTTTAATATAAAGCTATTACAAAGTTTCAAGAAATTTAGTAAGTTAAATTGTGATCGAACATATTAAAAAAAAAAATTTATCACGTACATTTTCCAAATACATGGAACCAAAAATGGATAAAAGCTAAAACAAAGATAGGTTTTAAACCTAAAAATTATTAAACATATAACATTAAGTTAAGTTTGGTCTTAAATTTCTAAAAAAAATTTATTTAGTTTTATATTTAAAAAGGTTTCTAAGGCCTCGTTTGGTAACGTTCCCGTTTACTGTTTCTTATTTTTGTTTCTCGTTTTTTGAGAAATAGACATGTTTGGTGACCAATCCCTTGTTTATAAATTTTGAGAAATGTTTGCAAAAAAAAAGGGACCAATTTTTGGAAACTATAAAAGTAGTTTCGTTTTTGTTATTTCTGCATCTTTATTTTGTGTCCAGGCGCTATCTAAACTTTAATAATATATTTGTCAAAAATTTTTATAAAACCATCAATAGCCTGGTGGTGCAGGTGCAGATGGCCTAAATTGGATAGAAGACCCAGGATACAAATTAGTGTTTTTCTTGTTTCCTTTTTTTTATATTTTATATTTTTTTAATCTAAAATGTTTTCAAAATTTATTTTGATTTAAAATTATTGTATTTTCTTAAAAAAAATTATTTTTTAAATTAAAAATATTTTTAAATTTTATTCTTTACTTAAAATAATAATTTATACTTTTATATCAGTTTCTATGGTAAATTATATTTTTTAATAAACTATAAATTTGTTTTTTTTATTTTTGTTTACATTTTTTAACTTAAAATATTTTGATAATTTATTGTTTATTAAAAGTTATTATATTTTATTAAATAAAAAAATTTCTATTTTTTAAATTAAAAATATTTTGAAATTTTATTCTTTATTTAAGCTAATAATGGATACGTTTATATCAAATAAATTTATATTCTAAATTTATATTTTCTTTAATAAATATTATTCTTTGAGTCTATTATATCTTTTTATGTTATATTTACTAAATTTTATTTAACTAAAAATAAAAACTAGTTAACCTGAATAAGGTATAAATTCTCTGTCAATAGATTGTAATAGGTTCGAATTCCACCCTACAAGTTGTTGTAAAAGAAAAAACAAAGAAACAAGAAATAGAAAATAGTTATCAAACATATTTTCGTTTCTATTTCTTTTTTTCAAGAAACAAGAAATAGAAATGATTACCAAACATAAAATTAGAAACAAGAAACAGGAAACAAGAAACGAGACCGTTATCAAACGAGCTCTAATTTGATACCTAAACTTTAATACTTCTATTCTTTACATTTGTATCATTTAAAGTTTTTAAATAGAGGCTTAAACTTTGGATTTTGTGTCTAATAAATTATTATAGTTAATAATTCATAGGTAGTATGTTATATAAAATATTTAATAAGGTTCACAATAGTAACTTATCAAGTACAACATTAAAAGTATAGGAATTTTTTTAGTACAAAGACTAAATGATTAGTAATCTAATAATTTTGTCAGACATATCGCAATTTTTTATTAGCTTAAATCTCATTTTATATATGAGTTTTTACGATTATTCTATTTGAACTTTTGTAACGTATTTTACGATCTCTAGATTTCTAGGTTTGTTGTATTTTGGTCCTTAAATTTTCAAATGTTTTACTTTAATTATTTTTTATTATTGTCGTTATTAGTTTGCCTCTTGTTTAATAGATGGATCATATAACTTTGCATGTCTATTAACACGCTGATGTCTGACATATATACATAGATTAGTTGAGGTAAGTGATCTTCATATTTTATTTTATTGATTCAATTACCCATTTAGCGCTATAATTTTGAATTAGTTTCAATTTGGTCACGGTTTTGAAAGTTTTCAATTTGATCCCTAAGATTTAGTTAAATCTCATAAATCATCCCCGTTATATGTCATTACCCTATTAAATAGACATGTTTACATGTTTTCTCATATGTCAGTGAGTTAAATTGGGATTTAAGATTGAGTAAAATTAGGAGAAAATAAGCAGTTTCTTAGANTAGATGGAGTAAACCAAAAAAAAAAAAAAAGTTTAAAGATGAATTGTGGGATTTTAATCAAATTATAAGGATTAAATTAAAATTTGTAAAATTTTAGGACCAAATTGAAACTTTTCATGCCGTTGAAACTACATTGGTAATTTAACCTATTTTATAAAATTAAACATAGAGGATTCGAAATCACAATCGCTCCATTAATTATTTGTTTTGTGYTGTGATGTTTAATTTCTTTCTACTTTTAGCTTAAAAAAATTTAAATGCTTTGTTTCTTACTCAATAAAATCTCAATTTTTAAGGTAAGTCATTGATGATCTTACTTTCACAGTACTGCAAACCAACGCAAAAGTTATTTCTTTAATGCTTATTTTTCTTATAAAGGACATTAGAAATTTTTAGACTAATGCTACTCCTATTTATTATTATTTATTACCAACCACATAAATTAATGGGAAAATAATTTCCACGGACCACGGTAATATAGATACTCTATTGTCGGCATGAGCATAGTTTAGCAGTCGAGACATCTTGTTTTTCTCTAGAGGTTGGAAGTTCAATTCCTCGCTCCTATATTTAATTTGTTGTACATCAAAAAATCATACTCATATTTATCAACAATACTAAATAACAAAAATACAAAATGATTTTATTTTATTTTTGGGACAGTTGCAAATATGTCAAAAATATTTAGTAAAATTAGCAAAATAGCAACCACGTTTAGTATATTCAAATATAACATTTAAAAAAAACGGAGATCCAATTTTAAAATGACAACTTGATCCAAATGATATACACCTGTAATATATCTATAATATATTTTACTACTGATATATATATGTATATACATATGATATACTACTGATATGAGTGTTTGATATACTTGCAATATGTATGTGATATACAACTAATATGAGTGTCTATAGAATATGTAAGTGATATACATTTAATATACTACTGATATGAGTGTCTGATATATTACTGATATACTATTGATATGAGTAGCTGATATACTACTGATATAAATGAAAATTTTTGGTATATTTGAAAATTTAAAAGACAGGTGATATATTTTGAAATACATAAAAGATTTTTGTTACCCACTACAATTTTCCTATATCTTTTTAAATAAGCATTACAAATGTGGTGTTAAGATTTAAACTTATTTTTTTCTTTTTTGGAACTCACACTTTGTTAAAGATAGCTTAAGTTCAACTAAAGTTGATGTACTTCCCTTTTGAGCGAAAGACAAAAGCCACAAAAATTGTCTTGATAATATACTAAGGCCAACAATGAGTGATTCCGTTTCGACTGTTACACACATACATGAAGGAAATCGACTAAAAACTTCTCACGATGGCTTGGATGTCTACGTTGGCTTCGATCAGGATTTGTAGATTGATCTTGACGAGTTAGATCTCATAGAAATTCAAACCTATGATCTATAGGAAACATTATTACTGCCTTAATCATTAAGCTAGGTAGATTTGGAAAGAGGCAACAATATATAATTAAAAAGAAACAAATGACCAACATAAGGCTAGGTTCAGTAGTTAAGACATCTTGCTCATTTCTTAATGGTCGGAGATTCAATTCTCCATACTCATTTGTTGTGCTAAAAGTAATAATAATAATAATAATAATAAAGCCACAATAATATATGAAATGTCTTAGCTCCTCTTTAACAACTCTCCATTCTTCAATAGCAATTACACCTTCTTGTATAAGATCGGACCACAAAATAATTAATCTTTAGTTGTAACATCGTTAGCGAATAGATTAATATTTCAATAGGATGACCAGATAACTCGATCTCAATCCTGAGTGAGTTATGGACTCCTGCCTGTTAGGGCTCGTCCTTTGATTTGTATGGGTGAGAGTGACCCGAGCCGCCGACTCAATATGCCTACCATTTCAGGGACAAGACCGAGTGGGGAGTTGGGAACATAACTACACAAGATGGAATTCACTCCTTCCCGACTTTAGGGTAAGTAGATGAGTGTTCTCTTAAGTGCTGACTTTGGGACTTGAACAAGGGGCCCACCCTCTCAAGGAACTCTCTTAAGTGTTGACTTTGGGACTTGAACAAGAGGGTGGGTAAGTAGATGAGTTTTCTCTTAAGTGCTGACTTTGGGACTTGAACAAGGGGCCCACCCTCTCAAGGAATAAGATGTAACACAAGGGTAAAACAGTAATTTGACCCAGCTGTGGTTACGAACACTCGTGAGTGACCGACAGTTAACGAATATGAGTGAGTTTAATCAATGCTTCCTAGGTCCATTAGGTCCCCTTGCTAGCTCGTAAAGGATAGTTAAGAATAGATAGCCTTGAAAAGAATTTGAATTGTTCAAATTAGTTAAAAGGATTTAAGGTTAATTGTATGAGATACAATTAATATAATGTATGTTCATACATTATAATATAAAGTTAATTTTGAATTTGATTCAAAATCATGAGGGATGGATATTAGAATTTGATTATAATATAGTTGATTAATTTAAGTTTAATTTAATTAAATATGATTTAATTAAATTAATGTGATATATTAATTTGGTTAAATTAAATTAGATTTAATTTAATTAATAAATTTTTTTTGTAATTAATTAAATTATATTTAATTAATTATTATTTTAATTAAAATAAAAGAAAAAAATGAAAAGTGGGATGAGGTTTTCCCACTCCCCAACATTAGTGGTGAGCGGGGAAGTTGTGACTTCCCCACCACTCTTCCTCCCTTATAAAGGGAGGTTCTCCCCTTTCCTTCAAGCTTTTTCGGTTGCCGGTTGAACGAGTTTCGAAAATTCTAGCTTGAAAACCGCTCTCTCAACCTATCAATTTCCCTTTCAATTATAAGACGGTTCCCACAAACCGAGTTCTTAACTTCCAGATGATAGCAAGGAAGACTTTGTAGTGACGTTGGTGTTTACATTGAAAAGGTGTCTTCAAAGGTGTGTATCACTAACTTCCGTATTACTAATGCTTATGTCTTTTCTTTGTTGTAATTCTAAGACAAGATCGAAGCACACGCGTTTGCGCGTTTCCGCTGCGGGATCCGATCTCTTCAATTGGTATCAGATCCAGGTTCTGCTTTAGATCTTGTTTTGAATAATAAGGAAAAGAATGGTGGGTGTTTCTATACACTTGATGTATGTGGTTTGCAAATAGACGTTTTCAGTTTTTGGCATTAGATTTACAGTTTTTCCGTTGATTCGAAAATACAACACTTATACAACATTAGATGTAAAAGCCCATTGTTTTGGGCGTTTAATCATGTAAATCGTGTCGTTCGTGGCAAGGAGTTGTTGTGAAAGAGTACTAGAGAAGTGAAGAAAAACTAGAGAAATCGGGTGGACAGCGCCTCGGCACTAGGGCGGTGCCTAAGCGCTACCAGAGCTGTAGAAACCCGAGAGCTCGGGCCTGCACCAGTGGGGGCAACGCCTAGGCGCTGTCCTGCAGCGCCGCGACACTGGGTCCGATGCTTAGGCACCAGGTTTTATAAAAAAAAATTATATGTTTTTTGTTTTTGTTTCATTTCTTATAGGAAGCCAAAAACCGGTCTATTTTGCTATTTAATTATTATGCGCTTTGAATGTATACTTAATTAGTTGTATATATTGCATAAAATATGCCATATAGTTTAAAATCCCACCATATGTTAAGCATGTTCATGCATCATATGCATATAATAGTTATAATGTATGATAGCATGATTTATTTTCATGATTAATTAATATAAATGTTGTATTAATTAGATGAAATAAAGTTGTATTGAACATGACATTACTTGAGTAAGTATAAATTTTATATTTATATATGTCATTGGTGTATGATTATAGTTTCAATTTCTTTAAATTTCCACTAAGTCATCCTGGGAAAGAAGAAGATAATGGTGCAGACACGACTAGAGGAACGGTGTGATGCGACGGAGCAAGAAGTGGTCGGCCTGAAAGAGGCGATCGAAGGGGTGCGAGTACAAGTTCAAGTGAACCAGAATGTCTTGGAGAAGTTTATGACTCGAATGAATGCTTATCAGCAGAAGATGGAGCGATTCATGACTGTAGTCACCAGCCCCCAAATGTCGATGATAGAGGTGACGACAGAAGAAGGCTCGACACTAAAGAAGAAAGCCACCGACGAAGATACGCAGGTCCTAGAGACTGGCGAGTGTGGAAGCGACCAGAATAAGTTTAAGAAAGTGAAGATATCGATCTTCACGGGACCAGACTCGGATTCATGGTTGTTTCGGGCAGAGAGGTATTCGAAATCCATAAACTAAGCAATTCTGAGAAACTAATTGTAGCTGTTATTAGCTTTGAGGGGATAGTGTTAGCTTGGTACTGGTGGAATGATAATCGCAAATAGTTCACCGATTGGGATGATCACAAGAAAAGGATGTTCTAACGTTTTCGACGATCAAAAAGGGGGAAACAATGTGCGAGGCTGTTAGCAATCAAGCAGGAGACCACGGTAGAGGAGTACATCGAGAGGTTTGAAGCCATGGTAGTACCGTTAACACAGCTCTCTGATGAAGTCCTGGAAGGAGCCTTCCTGAATGGGCTCAGACTGGTGATACAGGCCGAAGTTCTGGTCATGGAACCTGATGGACTGAATGGAATTGTAAGGAAAGCCCAATTAGTGGAAGATATAGATTTAGCAGCCTAGGAAGGTGAGGAGACTCTCGTTGGGAACGGGCCTAATAATAACTCCACCTCAATAAACGGCAGGATTTCCATTAAGGAAGCCGACCTAACCCCTAGCAGGGTAGTTACTTTGTCAACTAAAGTACAAGGGAATGCGGTGACAACGAAACCTGAACAGCAATAGTAATGTCTCACTAAGGTGGAGTACCAGAAGAGGAAGGAAAATGGTCTGTGTTTCAAGTGTGACGAAAAATATTCGATGGGACACAAGTGTAAGAAGAGGGAGCTACGCGTGTTTGTTGTACATAACGACGAACAGACAGAGAACGACACGAAGATGGACATGGAGTTCGAGAGAGAACTAAAGGAAGAAGAAAATGGAAAGGCTGTGGAGTACGTTGCCTTCAACTCCATTGTCCGACTTACAACCCCAGAAACGATGAAGCTGAAGGGAAAGATCCAAGAAAAGGAAGTCGTGGTGCTCATGGATTGTGGGACTACCCAACACTTCATATCTCAGAAGTTGGCTGATGAGCTTCAACTAGTTAGAACTGACACACCTAGCTACGAGGTAACCATGAGATCGGGCACGATCGTCTGGGGCAGAGGTATCGGCAAAAGGGTGACTCTCACCCTCCCCGAAATGAACGTAATGGAGGACTTTCTACCATTAGAGTTGGGCAACATCAATGCGGTTCTGGGAATTCAATGGTTGAGAAGGGTGGGGAAAATGCATGTGGATTGGTCCGCGTTGACCATGACCTTTGAGAAAGACGGACGAAAGGTGAAGATACAAGGGACCCAACGTTAACGAGCATGGAGGTATCCTTTAAGAAGTTCGCACGATCCTGGGACAAGAACAACCAAGGATTCCTGATTGAGCTGCGAGCCCTCTTAATGACGACAGATGAACAACCAGAATCCTTGCAGGTACAACCCCCTACCACCTCAGGGAATCACATCCCTACTATCGGAGTATGCTTTGATATTTCAGAAACCAACTAGTCTTCCATCAACCGTTAGACCGATCATCGTATTCAGTTGAAAGAAGGCCAGAATCCGGTGAGTGTGAGGCCATACCGATACCCCTATGTCTAGAAAGTCAAGTTTAAGAGGATGGTCCAAGAAATATTGGAAGCCGGGGTCATTCAGCCTAATGTCAACCCCTACTCTAGTCCAGTCATTTTGGTAAAGAAAAAGGATGGAAGCTGGAGGTTTTGCGTCAATTACATAGCATTGAACAAAGCCACATTGTCTGACAAGTTCCCCATCCCCATGATCGAAGAACTTCTAGATGAGTTGCAAGGCTCCATGGTATACTCTAAGATCGACCTTCGATCGGGATACCATCGATTCAAGTGGCCAAGGAGAACATTGCCAAAACTGCCTTTCGAACACACGATGGCCATTATGAGTTTCTCGTAATGCCTTTCGCCCTTACCAATGCCCCTTCAACATTCCAAGCCCTCATGAACCAGGTATTTCGACCCTTCTTCAGAAGATGTGTGTTGGTTTTTTTTTTTTTTTATGATATCCTGGTTTATAGTCCTCATATGGATGCTCATATCAAACAATGGCCATGGTTTTTGATGTGTTGCGAGAAAACGAGCTGTATGCCAATCAAAAGAAGTATACGTTCGCTCAGGGGAGGATTGAATACCTGAGGTATTGGGTATCAGCTCATGGAGTTGAGGCAGATCTGGAAAAAGTGTGTGCTATGGTACAATGGTCGATACCCACAAACATAAAGAGTTATGAGGCTTTCTAAGGCTAAGAGGGTATTACCGTTGGTTCGTGGCGAATTATGGAACCATTGCCACCCCTTTAACCTAGCTATAAAAGAAAGATGCTTTCGTTTGGAACGAGGCCGCCACTCAAGCTTTCGAGGATCTAAAAAAGGCAATGGTTACCTTGCCTCTGCTAGCGTTGCCAGACTTTGTAATTCTGCTTGTGATAGAGATAGATGCCTCTGATTTTGGTCTTGGAGCGATTTTGTCTTAGAATCAGAAATCCATAGCTTATTTCAGCCATACATTGTCTACTCGTGCTCGAACGAAATAGCATACGAGAGGGAACTGATGGCAGTGGTCTTGACAGTGCAACGTTGGAGGCCCTATTTGTTAGGACACCGTTTTATCGTTCGAACATATCAACAAGCCTTGAAGCAGTTGTTAGATCAACGTCAAATACAACCAGAGTACTAGAGACGGCTGGCCAAGCTTTTAGGGTACAATTTTGAGATACAATATCGCCCTGGCCAAGAGAACAAAGTCGCGGATAGCTTATCAAGAATGTCGACCACGGGGCATCTAGCCATGTTATATGTACCGAAGCTGCAGACTTAGAGGTGATAAGGAAGGAGGCGAGTGAAGACCTGTACCTATCAATGATCAGAAAATAGCTAAAGAAGAACCCCGAGGGTAGCCCCAAATTTCAAATGCAACAAGGGATGCTCACATATATGAATCAGATGGTGTTATCTAAGCAATCTTCGCTGACCCCACAATACTCCATATGTACCATGATTCAGTCATAGGTGGCTACTCTATTTTCTTCGAACCTACAAGAGATTGACTGGTGAGCTCTACTGGCAGGGAATGAAGACAGATGTGAAGACCTATGTGAACAACTGCCATGTGTGTCAGAAGAACAAGATGGTGGCAGCTTGGCCCACGGGATTACTTCAACCGCTCCCCATTCCAGATAGTATATGGGAGGATGTGGCCATGGATTTTATCGAAGGGCTGCCGAAATCCGGAGGATGCGACACCATTTTGGTGGTGGTCGATAGGTTGAGCAAGTACGCTCACTTTATAACTCTCTCCCACCCTTTCACTGCAAAGACTGTGGCTAGTACGTTCATCAAAGAAATTGTTCGCTTACATGGATTTTCGAGATCCATTGAATCGGATCAGGACAAGGTATTCGTTAGTCATTTCTGGATTGAGGTATTCAGGGAACCCAATTATGGAGGAGCACTGTGTCACGGTCGTACATATTTCAACCGCGCGGCGCCATGATCTAAGCTCGACCATGGCCAGCCTTACGAGGAACTCTAGCCCCAATCTACTTTTCGCACCCTTTGTGGCTTCGTCRGACCTTAAACGAGGTTCTTTCTTCCTCGACTCGGCTTCATTTCACTTTTCCAACCGTCTTGGTTCTCGGCCACTCGGCCGTCCCGCTCCTACGATGAGCCAGGACCTTACCGGGATGAGTTCTGA
>NW_019104836.1:39750-62755 GCF_001995035.1 Momordica charantia | reverse complement strand
TAACATGGAAAAAGGTATCTTGGAAAGAATTTAAACTTTCAAAATATGAATATTAACTTTATTCCAACAAACATCCCAAACAGAGTGGCAAAAAATAGAAAGAATAATTTTCTTCCAGAAAACAAACATTTCCATCGACTCATATTCCACAACACTCAGACCTCGATTAAAAAAATATAGTAAACAAACACGGATAACATATATCATACTTATTTCAAACATAGGAAAGGAATAGAACTTACATTGAATGCATTCCAACCTGGAACAGAAAGAACTCCCTGAGGTAAAATTAAAGATGCATAACTGGAAGGGCCTTGCCATCGTGGACTGGGAATAAAGGAAGCCCTTGACCAATTTGTACTTCCTCCTGGATATGACTGCTGACCAGGAGTTGGTGATTGTACGGATGGATAAATAGGTGAACCACGCAGTGAGACCATCATATTAGTTGGTTGAGGATGGTGGAATTTACATGTATTTCCAAACTTGCATTGACCAGTTCTTAAATAATAAGAACATTCAGTTTCATTCTGCATGATTGGGGGTGTGGGTAGAGAATGGAGCAAATAAATAATTTTAGCATAAAAGCATAGGTGACATCACAATTGAAGATCTAAAATTTGCAAGTTACCATGTGAGATACCATCTTTATAGTTTAGCTGTGCTTTTCTTCATAAATCATAATTATTTTCTATTTCCTCTTCAATAACATAAGTTTAGCTACTAATTTCCTATATTCACTTGTAGGCAAAGGCATATAAATTATCACCAAAGAGTTCTCTGATTTTTCCTTTTTACCAAATTACCATATATTGTTACAACTGATTCGGGTAGTTTTTTTTTTTTTTTTAATTCTCCTAAGCTGAGCATAATAGGGATGGACTTCTAGTCTTCTCTTTCCTAGGAACTTTTTTTCATCAACATAAGTGCTTCTCATCTTAACATACATGTATAAGAGATAAATCAAGAACATACAGAAACTTATGGATTGCAAACAGCACGCTATGATAAAAGTAGTAGTTAAATCCTAACCGGGCGAAGTGGATAGCCTAAAATATTTAAGGCAACTCTTCCAGCAATCCCAGCCTTGTCTCTAGGATGATGAAACTTGCATGTAGCCCCAAACTTGCAAGTTCCCGTCTTCAGGTAGTACTGGATTATATGCAAATGAAAATGTCATTTTAATAGTCAACAACTAAGGAAACATTCTATGCTTTACATATTTAGTGTTCGTTTAAGTTCTAATATAACACGAAAGCATCCATGAAACTGAAGAATGCAAGAAAATTATCTAAAAGCAAAATTATTAAATTGAATCTAGACCTTGAAAAACAATATAATATCTAAGCCAATCAAATTTTGAGGATAATTATAAACAAAAGACCTCTTATTCTAAACCAAAACTATTCCACAATAAACAGTATTCCTGACAGCTATTCCACAATAAACAGTATTCCTGACAGTTATACATACGATGGACTGTGTAAATTAGCCAAAATCCATCACTGAAACTGATGAAGAAAATAAATAAGCACATCCCATACTTCATTTGTTTCCAAACACATGGAATAAGCTAAAGAACTGATTATATTCTTGAACTTAGAATTCTAAAGGCTTGTATCTAAAATAAGCACATCCCATATTTTTCATTTGTTTTGAACATTGTGAACTGAGTCTCTCCTATTTATGATGGGTATACATCATCAAGATCCACTCTGTCTCGTGTTTGAACTACTAAATGCGCTGTTCGCTGCATTGCTTCATTGACTGATCATTGAATTGTCAGAGTGAGTTTGATGCTGTTGTCGGTTGACAGCAGCATTGTCAAGCCCCCCTTCAGTGTGAAATGTGTTACCATCAGTTGTCCACCCCATTTGTTCAACCCAGAAAAGAAGGCTCTTTGTTACCACCTGATACCAGTTCTCTAAATTTTTAATGGGTTCTCCAAGCTACCGCCAAATAAGTTTAGGGCAGCAGGGAGTAACAATGTATGACAGATGGGCAAGCTCTCCAGTCACTATCTTTGAGAAGTTCACTAAGATTCAAGATCCACCCTCTCTCCATTCAATTCCAACCCTTGCTGAGAATGAAGCTTTGTTATCATCACAAAGAGAGAAGAGTCTAAGGAAGGCTAACTTGAGAGGCTTGTTGCCCGCCAATCCATCCTCCCAAAAGAAGCGCCCGTTTTCTATCTCAAAATGGCAGTTCATGGTAAAAAGATTTACACCGAAAGCTGGCAATGGATCTAAGGGTGAGTTTATGAAAAGGAGGTTTAAAAATGGCCTTCAATGAGTTCTAAAGTCGACTTCTATTACCTTGCTGCTTCAGTGAGCATCCTTTAATTTTACGCAAGCATATTAGAAATGGAAAATACACATGCAAAGTTAAATTATTCCTGCAGTCTCTTCTTCGTGGTAATATCAATATCAATGATAGAACAAACCGAAGAAATCCAATGCAAATACGCGCAGGCTGTCTCTTGGTAGTTCTTGGAGGAAGTTCTTGGGTGCTTCAACCGGAATTTGACTTTGCAAGATATGTCAAGGAGTTAAGGATCTCATCACTCTTACACCATGTGACCACCTTAACAAAAACTAAGCAAAATCTATGTGGAGTAATGTAGCCAAGGGGGTTGATATTTGGTTGCCCTCTTGTAATCTTTTTTGGTTTTGATGAATGGAAATTTCGTCATTTCCTATCAAAGAGGGAAAAAGGAGATGGAAGATTTTTTTCAAGGGGGAGACAGGATATTCTGTGTTTCATAGCTCTCTAGATATGATTTTTGGTAATTACGCTCCATTGATAAACGTCAATTGGAGTCCTTAAGAAGGCACCATTTGTTGATCGGGCTGATATTTTGTCACCCTCCTGTAGTCTTCTTTTGTTTTGATCAATGAAAATTTGGCGGTTTCCCATCAAAAAGGGGAAAAAAAGAAATGGAAGATTTTTTTCAAGGGGGAGATAGGATATTCTCTGTTTCATAGCCCTCTAGATATGATTTTTGGTAATTACACTCCATTGATAAACATCAATTGGAGTCCTTTTGAAGGCACCATTGGTTGATCGGGTTGATATTTTGCCACCCTGTTGTAATCTTCTTTTGTTTTGATAAATAGAAATTTGGTTGTTTCCCATCAGAAAGGGGGAAAAAAAGAATTGGAAGATTTTTTTTCAAGGGAAAATAGGATATTCTCTGTTTCATAGCCCTCTAGATATGATTTTTGGTAATTACTCTCCATTAATAAATGACAATTGGAGTCCTGAAGATTCCCTTGGATTTAAGGGTGAAAGGATGTCAATGTCTTACCTTCAATTTCCCTCCTTTTGTGAATGAAGCGCTCTCATCAAAGATCTTCAAAAATTAGATCCAGATATTAGTTTATCGGCAGGAGACTAAGCGTAGGTTAGCTAACAGATTCTTAATTAAATCTATTTGGAGCTCTTGGCATATTAGTTGGATGTCCCTTGAGGCTGAAAGTTTGGCAGTTCCTATGTAAGTCATGATGAACGATCAGAGAGTCCCAGTTGCATATTCTGTGCAGATGACGTTCTCTATTACAGTAAACTTCTCTTCTTGCATTGCAGATCTGGTTGGTTCACTGGGGTGCAAGGCAGCCCTTCAACTCCCCAAGGTAGATTGATTTTTGGCACGACATTGCAAGAATTTGTTTGATCTAGCCCTCCACAATGGCTCGTATACTCGGTCCAACCTCTGAAAGCAGCCCATTTCGATAGTCAATAGATTTCTGGCCTCCAGTTGGATGGATTTATATAAAGATTTGCCCGATTTTCTTGAAGATAGGGAGTTTGGAATGGGGACCTTTTTTTCTTTTTTTTTTTTTTTAATAAGAAACAGTAACAACCTCCATTAAAAAGAGCAAACAGACAACCCAAGGGGCTAGAGGATGGAAATGGGGACCTTCCTCCTTCCGGTTTGAGAATGTGTGGCTGGTGTCCCCTCTTTTGCTCCCCTTGATTGAGCCATGGTGGTCAAGCAATTCGTTGACTGGTTGCCAGGTTTTGGCTTCATGGACAAGTTGTAGGGTTTGAAAGGGGCCCACACCTAATGGAACAAAAAGGTCTCTGGTAACATCATGAACATCAAACAGATCTCTTAGAGGCAATCGAAGGCATAGATAAGGAGAATCAAAGTAGATTACAAGAAGCCCTCTATAGCGAAAGGAAGATATTGAACGTAGGATATTGAGAAAGAGATTATTGATTACTTTTCTTTATTGGGCAAGAAAGTGATCCCGCGATTTCATCAAATGTTTATAATGTTCAAAGATCCCCAAAAAAGTTGAAAGTTCTTTTGTGGATTCTTTATCAGGAAAAGCTGAATACTTGTGATAGACTGCAGTTGAAGAGGCGAAATATGGCTTTGTCCCCTAGCTTGTGCGTTTTATGTAGAGAGAATTTGGAATCTCACTCCCATCTTTTTCTATTTTGTGGTTTTGCTACCGATGGTTGGTATTCATTGTTCAAGGAGTGTTCAAGGAGTTTGGCTTGAGCTGGTGCTTACCTAAGAGTTGCCAAGAGGCCATTTTCCAGCTGTTTGTAGGTTCCCCTCTCGAAAAGGAAGCTTGGCTATTTGGCGTAATGCAGTTGCTGCCTTTGTTTGGAGGATGTGGCTTGAGAGGAATCAGAGAGTCTTTAAAGCAAAGAGTCTTCTACGCAAGGATTTTGGGAAACTGTTCGTACTTTTGCTTTTTTCTTGGTGTCTCATTGATAAGCTTTTTTGTAATTATAGCATTGAGAATCAATGCCAACTGGAAGTCTTTTTTATAACCACTGGCTTTTGGGGATTGCTTTAGCCCTCTTTTGTATCTAGCTATCTTTGGTAATGAAATTCTCTGTTTTTTATTAAAGAAAATACTTTTATGTTCTTTATGATGGTATCGAGGGTCAGCACTTCACCTTTGGAAACCTGGAATGGCCCCATTATCTACAAATTGGAAAGATCAGCTGGAAGTCCCCTTCACAGATTCAGAGATTTATAAGGCAGTGTCCGAGTTAGAGAACTTTCCAGATGGGATGACGAATGAGTTCTTTAAAAAGGCATGGAACATCTTGAAGTCTGGGTGTTCCAAGACTTTTTTGAGAAAGACATCATCAACAAACAAATGGAACCTGTATACAAGGCTACCAAGGTTAGGGATTTTAGACCCATTAGCTTGGTGTCTTCCTTGTACATAAGAATGTTGCTAAGGTTGTCGCCTTGAGACTCAGAAAGTTCTCCCTTCTATAACAGATGATGCTTAAGCTGCCTTTCTAGAATGGCATCAAATTCTAGATGCAATCATAGTGGCTTCAGAAATGGTGGGGGCTTTGAGAAAGGATAAGAGAAAAGGCTTCTTGCTAGACTTTGGGAAAGCTTATGACAAAGTAGATTGGTTGTTACTAGATGCGACTCTGGAGCTTCAAGGTATTATACCTAGTTGGAGACCGTGGATTTGGAGCTGCGTTTTTTCTGTCAACTACTCAATGTTGATCAATGGCAAACCGATTGGTAAAATCTTTGCCAAGAGAGGTTTAAGACAAAGTGATCCTCTGTCTCCTTTCTCTTTACCATAATTGGTGATTTTTTAAGCTGTTTGATTCACTTTTGCTATGAAAGAAACATCCTTAGCCTTGGGGACTTTTTTCTGGATAATAGTGTGGAGATATAACTCACTTGCAATCAGATAATCTGATAGTAACCCTCCTAGTTACAATCAGATAATCCCAAATATTGATATGCAGATTAGTGATAAAAAAAACGTCAATAGAAAATTTGTGAGGCATGAATGTAATATGTTAATATTACAAAGTTAAGATAAATAAATAAGTACATGCCTGACATTCCGGTTGTCCAATTCTTTCCGGGAACTCCCCCTTCATTCTTGCAGTGGCAATAGCCTGAAAGTAAAGTGTAGTAAATCACAGAAGACTCCATCACAAGCTGACTTGTAAAACTTCCAAGTATGAAACTCTTAACTACTAGAAATGACTCCATGTTAGCTTGAAATAGCAAAATTGGAAGTGACACGGAAAAATAATCTGTTTTATTTCTAGCATAAATTGTGCAAGCATGTTATTTCTGGGAGAAATTTGTGATACCCTTAATTCAGCTGTCAGAACATAACACAAACAAAAGGAAGGTCTGCAGAAAGACAAACCTTTTCTACAAATAAAATGATTCCCCATCTTTGGCTTCAGGTTTGTACAGTATGAAGTGAGTGATATGAATGAAGGGACAATTAGGTGTATCAAGTTAAGGTAACAGTGACATTTTACCATTTTAAAATTTCCCCAGATAGTTCTTATCCAATAAGTTCTGAATGTAAACAACTATAGGGAATACATTTTGGAAAGTTTAAGCTCCAAGGCAGTTCAGTTAACATGTTTAGAACATAAGATGACTATAAAGTTCTATATGAATCTGATCTAGAACGTAGTATCTTCACATCTATGGCACAAGTTCCCTTCACAGTTACAAACACAAAATTTGCGTGGAGAGAGATTAAAAAAACTAGAGGAGAGAATAATTAGCCCAGGTATATGCCCCAAATACTTTTCAGAGTTCACCAATTTTACCAGACTATCATAAAATTCAACTGAGAAAAACTGAATGGATCACATTTCTGCTATTACCAACTCTCTATTAGGTGGATGATTAAATCTACATGTAGCTCCAAATCTACACAAGCCTGTTCTGATGTAGTAAGAACAATCTGGCTCTCCAGGTCGCACGGGATAAGATCCAGATCCCATTATTTCACCTGATCCCAAGTTCATTTGCCACAGTGCATCTGGTAGTACAATATTAAATTAGTAAATCTCCATTAAAAAAAATACAATTTGACAGTAAACCGAGGAGAAATGAATAACGTAAAATAGAAAAGATATACAGGTCTGTGATAGCTATACTATTCTGAAATGCATGAAGCTCATGTTTTCCCATGAACCCATGCACGCATATAGGAACTAAAAGATATATAGGTCTGTTCATCAAGTCTGGAGAAGCAATGGAAAAAATTCACCAACTCCAAATGGAATTGAAGACGATAAATAGAAGTGTGGGATGCCTGGACCAATAAATGCATGAGACACTGAAGTCTTAAGATAGAATAGTAGGACAAGTTGTCTACTGCAATCTTATGATGCAATAAAGAGAAAAACAGACTACTCATAAACAGAACAATATATCAAAACCCCCTTTTCTCATGCCTAAAAAATTATGAATTTCAACTCTCCTTTTTCCCACTTCCCCTAGCCGATTGAGTTCTTTGGTCAGAACACATTCCATTTTGATCAGAGATCAGAAAGGACGCACAAAAGAATGGTAATATGAGTTCTAATGTCACTTTAAGCAAACACAAGTCACTGAAAGAGCTTGACAACGAATTGGTAAACCTTATTCTTCCAAGTAAAGCTCTTTTATGCAGCTGGTTGTGAAAATTTTCCAATGATTCTTGTTGTCAGGTTTACATTATTAAGTGTACATCTGATATTTGTAACCATGATTGGGAGCCAAGGATGATAAGTTTGGTTCTCATCATTGTCCTTGGGAATTCATTTCTCAAGGTTCCACTGCATTTTACATTGACTTTTCAACTCCAGGACTGCAGTTAACGCTTAATTTCTCATCACTCCAAAACCATGTTGAGGAGGTGATTACTCCATTTAGATTACCTAGTGAATGAGAACTGATAGCAACCTAAACCTGTTACAAATATGAATGGGATCCACATATATTCTAACACATATTTTCTTAACAAGTCTTTCTATTTTACAAATTTGTATTGTGAAGATCAAAACCTCTCCACCAAGGTTAAGAAAAAAAAGGTAAATTGAATACAAAGATAGCCAGTACTTTATGAATAAAGAGTATCACAATAATCAAAAGGTTTGTTAGCAAGCTGCAGAAAGAATCGAAAGATAAAACCATGAAATGAAAAGGATGCAAGCTAGCCATCAATAGATGATTCTTATGATGGAAAATAGTTCCAAACAAGGGTGAGAATCATGAAACGAGGATTAAGCCCTATGAGGCAAGTGATTCCTTGCCGCTTTTGCAGCTCTTAAATGAAAAATCAGAATTGTTTTAAAAGCCACCTTGGGCAGCTGTCCATTTCCCACCATTGCTAGTATCTATTGGTGGACAGGCAGAAAAGGACATAGTGCGTCCCCAATCGTATTTTATTGAAACAGAAATTCCTTTGATAATGTCAGTGAACACGTGTGTAGATATTTCCTATGTTCTCATGAACTAGAGATTAATACTTGGAAATGTTACTGAGTATCAGCTTGACGGGCTGCTATGTCATACCAGATCTCAATTGTGTAGAAGTTTACAGGCAAGACATTTACATTAAGGGCTCATGGGCATGCCACAGTAAAGCATTGAGAGGGGAACAACATTAATTTCACATGAACCACATCATGGAGAAACATGGGACAGGGGGCATTATTAAGGCAAGACCATCCAATATCACTTACGAGAAACAGTGCACATCTGGGAAGAAAACATGACCAAGTTCTATGGTATAATATTTATTTGCTTACTTATGAGAACCCAAAGTTTCATTGAGCAAATCGAAGAACACACTGGCAATAAAAAAGTCAGCCCTCATCGACAAGGAGTCAAAATAAAACAAGAAGAAAATAAACACAAGAAAAAAAAATACAAGAAAGGGCTCCAACTATTGAAGATAAGAGACAAAACATAGTTACAGAACACTTTGTTCACAGACACCCAAAGTCGAATGCAAATTACAAGGCATCATGCTCATGCTTGGCCAAGGTTATATGAATACATGGAAGGACCAACATTATGTTTGTAACTTTCTTAGATTATGATGGTACCTTGCCACAACAACTACAACATTATATGAACCTTTCACATGCATTAAGGAACATTTTAGCGTAACAAATGACCAAGAATCAAGATGTGTGTTAATTTTGAAGTTACAAAGTCTAAAAAGCCAGCGCTTTCATATTTTCTATGAAGACACTTCAATATCAAGTCAAATGGGAGGAGATGAAATAGCCATACAGAGGGTTGAATTTATACTCTACACTCAGCCAGATGAGGTTGTGGATTGTTAGGGTGACAGTGACAATGTGTTTAGTGGTGGTTCAATTTTTTTTTATTTATTTTTATTTTTTTGAAACGAAACATTTCATTGATGAGATGAAATAGATATACAAAAAAGGGGAGGGGACCCTAACATGGGTCTACAAAAAGGCTCTCCAATTAGATAACAAAGAAGCAAAGCTGTAATGGTGAAAGAAAGGAGAGCATTTACACCAAGATATAGCAAAAAATACTGTGGAGAAAGCATTCCTTTTCTTAGAAAATCCTTTGGTTTCTTTCCATCCAAACAGACCAGAGCATTGCCCGTATAAATTATGGTGGTTCAATTATGGTACAACTTCAATGGTAAAGAGGTTGGTAGTATATTTGGACTCATAGTTGTAGGTATCAACCAAGCAGAAGCTTTAGTTATAAAGAGTGAGTTCACTACGAAAAATGCAATGCATGATAAATTATCAAGTCCATAATCATGGGCATTTCTATCACTTGTTCTTTCATTCTCAAGTTCCATTAAGTGGTTCTACTTCTTCATATAAGTTGGCGTATGTAATATATTATCATATGGTGGCTCAATTCTTCAAGGGATTTTTGGTTGGCAAAGCTAAATCCCTTGGCACAATGTGGTTAGAGCTACATGTGGAAGCCATAGCTTGAAAGAAACTATTATAAGAAAAGCCCTTTCTCAATGCATTTCTTTAGATAAAGAAAGTATAAAAGTCCTTTTTATTCAGAGGAATGAAAGTATAAAGAAGCTGCATTAGCACAGAATGGGCAACCTCAAGCCCCCCTTCCCTTTAAACTGAGTGAAACTCACATTTCTAATTGAAGTACTCATTTAGTCTCTTAAGTTCTTCAATTAGGCAGGTACCCTGCCACAGAATCTTTCCTCTCATGATCTGATCAGGGGAGAAGAAACAATAATCAACCAGCCAAAAATATATACCCTTACAATTAGGTACAAAAGCCAAGCTTAACAAGTGAAAAAATTTACATCAAATGAAATAAGCCAAAGGGTCTAATGAACCAATAGATGATTTGAACCTCCGCCACCTCCTTACATAGAATATACCATGGATTACAGATACATGAACCTGCTATTACTCTAAAGTTATTTGGCCAAAAACTTTCCTATAGGACAAAGATATCCTATTTACCCATTTAATACACGGTATTTTTTTTCAATAAAACATTTCTTATTCCAACCCCAAGAAATTGAGCCCTGGCAATGCTGTCGTACTCATTTGTTTCCTAATGATTCTCAATTACATTCATCATAAAAATGAACCTCATAATTCAATGGAGCAACTCAACACTCCAACTCTTGAACCCGAAAACTTTACCATGAAAAGCACAAACACAACTGGGTATAATAACCGTATAAGATGAAATGACCAGCTGTGTTCTATTCCACACGAATCTTATGAAAGTTACGAAAAACTAAACGTCTAAAAGATTATAAAATAACATGCTATATAGATTATATCAGCATTAGAGCCACCATCTTGCCGTCAATGGAAATTGCGAAGCAGAAGAAGGGAACGACAATGACATGAATTATGCATACGTTTCTTCACAAAAATAAAGAAAAGCTCAAAATAGTTACAGACATACAGAACCCGAAAATGAAAAAAGCAAAACAACCCACGAAAGATTCAGTCTCAGATATTTAATTCAATCTCTTCCTCGCTATCATAAGAAACAAAAAAACCCAGTAAGAAACATGAACAAAAAAAGTTAGCAAAAGAACGATACACCACAGATCGAATAGGAAAATGGGTACAACACATGGGCAAAGCGGAGAATTTACGAAGAAAACAGCCAGAGAGAGCATTTGCTCATCGAAATGGATCACTTAAACACGCCCCGTAAAAAACCCACATAACAAACAACAAAAAAGGGAATCGGATTGCATCTGCGGAAGAAAAGGAAAAAGGTGACTGGAAAATAAAACGATACCGAAATTAGCAAGAGAACCTTCGCGCAATGATGGCGTGAGCGCAGAGGAGTGACCCTCCGTCACAGACATCGGAATTCCAGAATCGTACTCCATCGCAGAGGAACATGGTCCTTCAATCACCGCCCCATCGCCGGCGAATTGGTCATCCCATCAAACCCCACCACCCAAATCCCCATTTCCCCAACGACCCACCACTCTCACAGCATCAATTTCGATCGGGCAGCGCCAGAAATGAAGATCAAAGTCCAAAATCAAAACCAAAACAAAAAACAAAAATCCCCCAGAACACAAAAAGGGAGGAAAAAAGTGAGTGTATGGATTCTGAATTTGGGTTCGAGAGAGAAAGAGGGGAAGAGGGGAAACGGGGGGGGGCGTCGTCTTCTCCTCTCCACACAAAAAAACTAAAAAGAGAGAGAAAAGAGTAACAAAACCAACCAAAACATCCGTCCCTCCATTGTTGCTGACGATTTTTGGAGAGGAAAAACGGACGACGAAGATTTGTGGAGTCTCGCGAGTGCGGGATTGTGAAATACTCTCGCTGTGCTTCCGCCACGTCCTTGGGTTTCCTGCTAACATTTTAGCCTTTTTCTTTTTCAGTGGTTGGAGTCGAAAGAGAAGTGAATCTCGTGGAACAAAGTGGGTGGATGACCCACGCGACTGCCCCCCACGCGACGCCCCGCGCGTGCTCCCTTTTCGGAAATAACTTTACCCTCACCTTCGGACCGCTTCTTCCAACAGTTATACCATTTTCAGGTTCTTTCTTTATTATAATTCACTCATAATTATTTCTTACTCTCTTACACTCCAAACTCCAATTTCCCTTTTTTTTCAATCTCTTTTTTTCTTTTTTTTTTCCTTTTTAACACAACAAATGTAGGGTTGAAAGATTTATACTCACTCGACCCGTCCATTGATCAGTAGTTTAGCCTTCACCTTTTTGTTGACCACCACAAAAGATTCGATAGCTCTTTATTTTTTAAAAATGTATGGAAATTATCCTTTTATTCATTTTCATTTCCTACTTGTCAATAATTTAATGACAGCCACCATAAAATAGGTATTGAGAGTTAAATATTTGATTAAATAGAAGTTAGTTCATAATTTTGTTTTTCAAATAATCAAAATATTAATTTTGGACAAGAATTTTGATTTTGACATCTTATAAAAAATATCAATTTTGGTATCGAATTTTTATTTTTCCCATGTTTTCTCCCAAATAACCAAAATATCAATTTTGACACCAACTCCTTGGCATGCACATTTTGTAGTTTAGAGTGAGTCAGTGTTGGCCCGTATGCATGTTCTATTTGGAATGTGTCGACGTGTTAGTCTGACGACATGCTGGTGGTTGGGGGATAGACTAAGGTAATGCATGTCTTGACCTTATTGTCCTCGTTTGGTCATTTTACTCTACTCTTTAGGTCTGCGTTAGGATATTTTTTTATGGGTTGGTGTTCGTCAGCGTGTAGCCTCAATGTTAGTTTTCTTTAAATTCGTTGTATGTCAAGCATACGTAGGGATAAGAGATCGAACATCCAACTTCAAGGGAAGGATCAAGGTGCTTTAACCGTTGAGCTATGTTGCACGTGACATCCGAGTTACACTACACATAGCAATATCAAATATGTCCCTAACTCTCAACTTTATATCTACTAGATTTCCGACTAATTAAACTCTTTCTTAAAATTTAGAAATATATCCTAGATTTATTAAATAAAATCCTAGATTTATTAAATAAAATATCAAATATCAAAAGTTTAAAGACTTGATAGATGATTGTTTGAAAGAATCTATTAAACATCCACCTTTTTATCAAAATACATGTCTTTTTAAATTTTATTTAGTTTGAGTATATATATTTTTTTAATACAATATGTTGGGGAGGGGATTCAAACTCAGAGGTATATGCCAATTACCGCTGAGCTATGGTCGCTTTGGCAGTTTGAATCAACCTTGAAAAGTTAATACTCATCCTTTAGTGACATCAAACTCATTAATCATTAAAAAGGTTGAATTACAGATTTAATTTTGAATTACAATTTAATGTTGAACTTACAAAGTTTTCTTCTTCTTCTTGACGGGGAAACTTACAAAGTTATCTATTCGGTTGTTTTTTCTTAACTTTTAAAATTATATCTATTTAATTCATATATTTAAAAAAAAATTAACAAATTTCTGAATTTTTAATTATTTTTAATTTTGTGTGGTATTTATGGTTAATTCATTTAAAACTTTTTTTTCTTTTTTCTTTTTTAAGATTCAATTATTGTGGAGCAGGGATCCCATCATGGATCTTACGAATAGCATTAATTAGGTGTATCTTATCCAAGGTTCAGATTAACTAATTTATTTAATACTTATCAGACACATTAATCGTGTATTATTTTAAGGATTATGTAGCAAGTTGATTCCGAACCTAATAACGCTTAAACCTATTATCATCGTGTCATGTAAACTTTTAAACTAGTAGAATTAATGATGAAGTCATATTAGGGAAAAAAAGTTAAACTTATTAGAAATTTGTTAAAAGTACAAAGATTAAAAGAGACACGACCATGAAAGTTTAATGTAATAAATTAATTCCTGAAACTACAAAAACTAGAAATGCCATGTTAAAAGTTCATGGACCAAACTTAGAGCATGTTTGGACGTGATTTTGACATTTTTATAGTTTCTAAAATCATTCTATGTATCATTATAATACATTAGGGCATAACCAAAATCAAATTTACCAATAGCTAAAATCACTCCCATCAGTAATGTTTTACTGATTTTAGAAAATGATATCACTCCCACACATGCTATTATAATTTTAACTACGTCACTATATGTATATTTCATAGTATTACAATTGAAATGAAAAGTTGTGTATTCAAATCTACAACTTTAAGAAAAGTTGTAACATTTTTATATATTGCAAAATTGGTATTTGTTAGCGGTGATAAAAAAGGTATTTTGTCTTGGTCATTTTTATTTTTATTATTTCAAAATCTTCATTTGTTTKAAGTTAAAAGCAAAATCATAAAAATAATATAAGAAAACAAAACTATAATGAAGTGGATTAATAAAGGTTAAAATTTGAAATTAAGAAAGCTAATTTCAAAAATATCCTTCTTAAATTTTTTTTTTACCTAAATCTCTCCGTCTTTCCCATTTTCTCTCATTATGTTCCACTCTCCTAATTCCACGTAACTTTCTCTCATTCTCTCACATTCTGCCTCGTTCCCAACAATTTCTCTTCCTCTCTCTTCAATCTCTTCCTTCTCCCTCTCCCTCTCCCTCCAATCTTCCTTCTCCACGTTCTCAGTCTCTCTCATGAATTTCTCCTTTCTCTCATTATTCTCTTTCATTATTCATACAAATTTTCTTTTCTCCCCCCCTCTCCTTCTCTTTCATTATTCCCCCAAATTCTCTCCCACTTTCTTCCTTACCAATCTCTTTCTCACGCATATATAGAGTATTCCTCCCTTCCTTTCTCTCTGAGTTTCTCTTACCTATATAAAGGGATTGATTTTGGGACATACAGGAAACATGGAAAGATGCCTAGCTATAATTGGGTGTGTGTTCGACTWCCTATCACCACATGTTGTAGTAAAAAAATTAAGAAAAAGAAACGCACAAAAATAAGAAAAAAATGCAATGTGAACCATATTTTTTCAACTCTCAATTCCCAGAGTTTCATTTTTCATCTCCTCCAATGGGTACATTATCACTTCTCCCTCGTTTGTAATTATCAAAATCTCATTGACCTAACTCAAAGGTTTGAAATTTCCTCTAATGGTTTTTATTTTATTAGTATTATATTTTTTACTCGCTTTTCAAATAGAAAATTGGAATAGGAGACAAAATATGATTTTGTTTAAGCACTGTAATTTCGTGGGATATATATCTTGGTTTTCTAGTACAAGAATATATATCTTTTTTCGTTATTATTTGGATACAAAATTTAGGATGAAAATTTGTACTCACAGCTTTTTATTGAAAATTTGTACTTTAACTAGTTGAGATATGTTTGATTTGACATTGACTATAACTTGATTTTTTTATTTAATGATTGATATTGGTATATTTGGTAATCTTTTCTTTTTTTAAATATGTATTCGGAACGACTGAGTCATAATAATAATAAAAAACGATACTTCCCTGGCATTCCATTAAAAGTCGTTCAAGTGCATTGGGACATTTATTGCAAAGTTTTTTTAGTACGGCATCTATTGCAAAGTTAATTATTACTTTTTTTTAATAAGAATTTGTACATATTTATTTTTGTATTTATTAAATCCAACTAATCTCATTCATTCAAAAAAAAAAACTNAAACAAGACATCAGCTACAATGATTTCTAAATTTGAAAATAAATAGTAGAAAATAGATATTTAATTTTCAAGGGGAGTAACGTTATAGATTTTTGTTGAATTCCTCGCCAAAATTAATTTTAAAWTTTTTTWAAAAACTAGTTTGTTTATAAAAGTAAAAATAAAAAAATCAAATTTGAGGATGAACAGTGTTGTCTTTGGATTTTTCTAAAATTTATAAATAAACGAAAATTCTCAAGCAAACAAAAAGCATACATTATCAGAATTTTGAGAGAAAAGGTACTATTCTTTTTATGGATTTTTATAATCAAATTTCTCACAAAAAAAATTGAGATTCAATAATTCAAAACAATTTTAAAAAATGAATTATAAAACTTACATCGAGTGCAAAGAATTGATAGGATTTCACGAAAAATGACAATAGATCTGTTTTTTTTGGTTGAAATTTGTGGATTTTGGTGAGYTTATTCAATGGTAAATTTTATACATCAATCGAATGTAGTAGTTTTGTGAAAAACTTGGTTTTCATTAAAATTAATGAGTTTATAGAAATTTTTACATTTTATTTGTTAAAATGAGTGAATGAATTAGTGAAAATTGAATAAAATGTAAAAATTATCACACTTAACTAGRTATACSTCCAATTGAAAGTTTAAGGTTAAAATTGATACATTATGTTTAAGTTTTATTTTATTTCCCTAAAATTAACTATATAACAAAATGGTAACAGTAATGTTTGAACACAATTTATTAATTGAGTTTGAAATGCTCTGTATTTTAATTGGATGGAGTAAACATACTACTCATTCTTAAAATAAAAAAATAATATAATCATTTCAATCCCTAGTTAAAATATTGGTATGTTAACCATAGTTCTAAATATCCATTGACATTTTCATCAACATATTCATGTTTYTATGAGTTCGACATTGACATGAAGGGTGAATATGTCGAACTCGACATTTCCATCATAGTACAAGAAAATCGGCAAAATATGAAAAATATCAACAAAATGTCGCTAATATAAATATATGTATGTATGTATATGTGTGTGTAATATTAATATTAATTATTTTTAACTAATTTAGAAATAGAAAAATGTTTATTTGTTAATTTAAATATTTTTTACGATTTTTTTAAATTTTCTAAYTTTTACAGAAATATCCATCGACATCGACATTTTATCGACATTTCTATGAAATTGAGACCTCGACATTTCCATCGACATTTAAAACCTTGATGCTAACCTGGATAATCCCATAAATTTACAAATTCAAATTTTCTAACGTCAATATTTTACATGTAATGATGGTAAGGACTTAATAGAAAGGAAAAAAAACCTATATATAAAGAATAAAATTAAAACATTTAAAAGAACATTAGGAGACCAAAATTGGAAAAAAAAACTTAAATATTAGGAACTAAATTATATATCAATAACCATAGCTCAACTAATTAAGACCTCAATCTCCAACTAAATAGTAATGAGTTCGAATTCTCACTCCCATGTACTAGAAAAAGAAATTATAGATCGATAACATTATGGTTAAATTTATTAACAACGTGATACATGGAAAATTATAGTATTCCTTTGAAAAGAAAAAAAGTTATAGTATTGATTCCAATAAAGACATTTCCAAAAAAGATTGAATAAAAGAAGTCTCATAATAAGAAGAACAAAGGTAGTTTGTTTTTTTTTTTTAAATAAAACATAGTATTACACGAAAGTAACTATTTGTAGGAAAGTAAAGGAGTAAAATTGTATTCTCTTGAGAATTAGTCATTTTAAATTCTCATAAAATATTTCGTTCTTCAATTTACCTCATAAATTGTTCTAATAACATAATACACCAGACATAYTAATATAAAAGTTTTTTATATTTTATTTGATTAAAAAATAATAGGTTAAAGTATCGGGTAGTTTCACATATAACAACYTGACACGATATTTAGAAATATAGCATAAATTTTGGAAAAAATATTGCATTAACCTGTTTCAACTGCCACAAATATGYTGATTTGAGTTGGGTATACTATATTTAATTTATAACGAAACTCTCATCCTTAACCAATATAAGGAAAAAGAAAAAAACAYRTTTGCCAGTGATATCTATATCACTAATAGATGTTTATAAGGTCTATTATTGGTAGATATATATGGATGTGTGATAGACTCTAGAAGCCACAAAAATCCTATTACTAATAGACGCTAGCACTGTAAAATTGTCATATTTGTAAATGCTTGTTTTTGGGCTACATTTGTGTAAAAATGGCAAAACCATTTGCCCCCATTATCATTCCCGTAAGGTTATATATATATTTTTATTTATGATAGGTTTCAAGTTTGTCGTAACAYTTTAAAAACTTTAAATGTATCCAATATATGGAAAAATATCTTGTCGACAGGTGTGAATGAGAAATCAACGTTCATTCGACATTTTATTGAACTATCAACGTAGAGTCTTTGAAAAAAAATTAATATTTGAAGTAGAATTGAAATTTATAAAGCGTTAAAAATAAAATTGAAACTTACGTGATTTTTGTATAATTTAATCAAGTATGATCTATATCATTTTAATGAAACATGTTTACCAAAATCATCTTAAATTTAATACTTAACTTTTGTTGGTGATTTACAAAGAAAATTAAAAAAAATGAGTGATTAGGAAAGATATAATTTTTTTTATATATAAAAAAGGACATACTTTTTGAAGCCCTCCATAGTCCAATGGGACCATTTAGGTTTCCTTTTATAATCAATTTGTTGACTTTATAATTTATATGCCAAAATCACATGCCATAAACAAGCCAAATGAGAAATATTATATACAATTAATAATGTCTATTATATTCTACTATATAATATATATTGAATATGATGGGGACATCTTTTATTATTATTTTTTCTACAAATGCATTGCTTTGATAAAATAATTTTTTTTTGTGTATTATTATTTTAATAAAAAAGTAGGTTGATTGGATATGTATGCAGTGTACCTACTTTCCCTTTTGAGCCTTTTTAAATTTTTTATATCAACAAATAAGATTACGGTGCGTTAAGTACAAATTAAACTTTGAAAAATTAAGAAAACGAATTAGAAGGCGTATTAGATGTTCTACCATATATTTAAACACATGAATCGTGAAAGTGAATTATTTTAGGTTTCAATTTTTTTTTCTTTCATATAATGGAATGTTTAATGCTTATTTATTTACGGTTTTGAATTTTATTTTTTTTGATAAAAAATATGTTTATAACTATTATTTTAATTCATTAATTTACCATTCCTTAATTGTAAATTTATGCATTTATTTATTTATGAAAATATTAGTATATTTATCGTTTCTATGTTAGGAGATTTTGTTTAGGAAGAATAATTTACGACATTTTTTTTCTTTTATAGAGTACTATTAAAGACCACTTTAACTAAAAGCGATATTACTATAATTTCAAAAATGTACTTATTCCTATCGTTTAAAATAAAGTTAATCTTTAAGCATTTTTTAAATGTAAAGGTTGGAAAATTTAAATAAATTCCAATCGATGTTTATTCTAAAATAAGGAATAGGCCTGACAAATGATTTTAGCATGGAAGAAAACCAAAATTTATAAAGAGATTAGAATTATCTGAAACCATTCTGTAARAAGGTGTGGTTTGTGGTCTTCCTCATGTTARTTAGTTGCACGTAAAACGAATATTTATGAGTTAAAACTTTGGAATCCYATGATTGGATATGACACCTAAATGCACACACCTATTAGCATATGTTAATGATGTCATGTTAATTAGTGGCACGTAAAACGATATAAATAATAATACCAACCATAACATAACTTTTAAGTTGGTGGAGGTATTAGTCGCTTCMTTCCGTAGAGTTCAACAAAAAGGGGAAGATTCAAACTTTTAACCTTTGAAAAAGTATGTAATGTTTTGACTAAACTAAATTATGTTCGTGTTGATAATTAGTGACATTTTTATATAGATTGAAACTTTGAATCTGCACTTCTATATTTATAATAACTAGTAATTTCATATGCGCAACGTGTATTACATGTAATTCAAATTATTATCAAAAACATTTTTAATCATTTATTATTTTATATTTTTAATAAAATAAAATAAAKTTTTTTTTTATATAATTTCAATCATTGAAGCGTGGAAGATCGACTTTTGTGATAGTAATATGTTTATGCAGAGAATTGCACAACGTTATTAACCGAACCAAGCTCGAACCCGGTCCCCGGCCTGACCTGAACTCAAGTGTGAACCTGCACAGGAGGGCAAACTCTCCGACGCTCAAGTCAGTTTTGATCGGACTCAATATTAAGTTCGATGTGAGATTCGATACCTGAGCGGGAAATGAAGCCCTCTATTTATAGGTGGCGGGTCCGACAGTACTCACGACCGGCGGTTAACTTTGTCCTTTTTCATGTCGAACCTGTCGGGTTTGAGCAGATCGAACCCGTCCAGGTCGGACCGAGGCTTTTTACACTTAGCCTTGTCGATGGGCGAACCCAGTCTCCTAGGCAGGTTCGAGGTGGACCTGGTATATTTTATTCCTTGAACACCAATGGGCGTCCTCCACGTGTCCAAGGTATTTTTACCCCCAATCATTGGCCCCCTTTCTGTCAGGTCCGATCTTGATCTGGCAGAGAAGTTATTTGACTCAATTTTAGACACGTGGAGGCTTCTAATTCACAGAGAAAATACGACCGTTGTGGAAGGTGTTTCGACCTGCCAGGTTGTCAGAGTACTTGAGTATTCCGTCGTTACGAATTTCGAGATGATCCTGGCCGCTCATTCTTTACATGTGTACGGCGTAGAGGTTTTTCCGATTAGCTATAAATAGTTTCGAGACTTCAGGTCAAACCTTACGTTCCCTAAATTTCTGGAGTTCGATCTGAAAACCAGCTGGAACCCTCCGTAGGTCAGTCATTCTTGTTTTACTCTTACTTTCGAATATGGTAGTTTTCATGTCTTCTCCCTCCAGTAGTGATAGTTTAGGTAGTGCATGTAATGCCCTAGGAATTTTACCATTTCCAAACAGGGACCGTTACTAAGCCTACCTAAGATTTTCATAAAAACAAGAGAATTTTCTTCACAACTATACTAAGCAATAGAACTACCACGCTTCCGCTGCACTACTCTGATTTTCAACACTCACGAGAGCTTGAACAATTAGAACAACAACACTAAAGTTTTAAGAGAAACTCAAATCCTATACAGATAAACCATTTAATACCGACTTCACGTTAACCAAACTCTTCAAGGAAACCTTTACTAACTATAAACCATCCACTAAATGAGTTTTAACATCTCGAATGGCAATGAAGCGAAAACTAATTCAAGTACGAAAAACTTAAACGAATGTATTCATAAATATCCTAAGTCGATTACAATCCCGTAGTTCAAGAGGCTAACAAAGTTATTGATCTAAAAGAATAATGAATCGGCACCCTCACGATCATCCTTTAGATAATAAAACTAAACAAAACCAACCACTACCAACTCAACTACAAGATTAAATGGCCACAACTATCCTAACTAAAAGAAATTAATTTCACGCAGCATAACTAATGGTCTTTCCGATCAAGTCTCCTCCTCGCCATCACCATTCCAAGAGCTAGCTCGATACCTGCAAACTGGAGAGGAAAAAGAAGAGGGATGAGTACAACCACAGTACTCAGTAAGCAGCCTTTATTTGAAGGGTCACGCACAAACAGCATAGTTATCAAGGAACAACGTGTCATGCTTATTAACGAATCAACATATCATGCTTATCACAACTCTCGAGCTTTGAGTAAATAGAAACATATCACANCCAAGAGCTAGCTCGATACCAGCAAACTGAAGTGGAAAAAGAGGGATGAGTACAACCACAGTACTCAGTAAGCAGCCCTTATCTGAAGGGTCCCGCACAAACAGCATACTTATCAAGGAAAAACGTGTCATGCTTATTAAAGAATCAACACACACACATCATGCTCAACCAAATTATGAAACATTCATTGTCATGCTTTTCATCACATTATGCATTCAAACATAAACACATTCTATAAAATTCGGTGACAACCACAACCAGGAACACATTAACTACGAGTACTCACATCTAGTCTCCCTAACATCTCAAGTACCTCTACGCTTATCACAGCTACTCTAGCCTTCCACAGTTAACTCCTTCGAGCAGAGTCGGCCCCTGACCATTTATACCCAGAGCCCCGATGACTTCACTGTCTATTGGCCCTTGACCATTTGTACCCAAGGCCCCAATAGTTCTCCTTTCGAAAGACTCCTCGCATCGACCCCCGACCATTTACACCCGAGGCCTCGATGCTCATCTTTATCCAATATTGGCGTATCGACCCTCGACCATTTATACCCGAGGCCTCGATACCAAATTAGTGACGTATCAGCCCTCGACCATTTATACCCGAGGCCCTGACACTCACCCATTCACTTCATAACTTTCATAACTCCACATAACATTTCTAGCCTCCAACCAAGATTTCAGTACTACTTCCCTAATAACAGCAACCAYYACAACGCCCATCACRACACAACYACTAGTATGATTTCAATGCATCACAGATCTCAAAAACACAAAGTTTGACAGCAACCAACCTGATCACAACATAGAGCACACAAAAGCTTCAACAAATAACCCTATGGCCTGCTTCACATAACATACATTTCACATAGCGGTTCAGAAAAYTTTTAAGAACACGCCCAACACAATTCATCCAAACATTTAATATCCAACATTCGAAGAAATCATCCAACATCAGTATTYAATAAGCATTTCTAGACATAAATAAACACATCAGACACGCCAAACATCTTATGCAAAATTCAGACAACAACATCTCCACAATAAGTCCACTTTAACGAGCATTCCCTGCAACATACATTATTCCACATCAGATCTTAGCAGCTCAACAATACAAAATTTCCACTATTATCACCGACGGACATGCAACACTACTCAGGCACATAAACCAACATAAACAAGAGTTACACTGCACAATAACGTATTGAAATCAATATTAAACATCATAAAACAGCACAACGACAACCAAATAATAAACATCAACGCACGCACCCGCCCCTCGTCTACTTACTTTTCATTACTCGATAGGCCACCAATTCCAATCTTTCAAATGCATCGACAAGCCATTCACACATCTAATCAAAACACAATTATCCAACATGCTCTTCATCGTACAAAACAAGAAAATAATCCCGTAGCTTCCAACTAAGCAAACATAACTAAATAACATAAAACTATCACGTGCATTTTCAATCCCAAGACATGCTTTCAAACATCAAAGCTTAATCACTTYCAACCATACCGAGCAGCAACTTTCAAGGCACATCCAACAATCATGACACAAGATATTTTCCTAATATGTAAGAGGAAAGGAACAAAAGAAACAACAAGGATGCAACCCAACAATAACAACTAGAAGTCCTCAAATGATGCCCAACAAACTCTAAATACATGAGATATTCAAGTATAGCAAAGTTAAGCACGAAGCCATCTCAATAACACCTATTAACTTACATATTAATAAATAATAAACACACCGAAAGCACCACACAATTCATACATATTCAATCAACAAACATCCCCCAAGTAAGAACTACTTACACAA
>NW_019104836.1:0-29747 GCF_001995035.1 Momordica charantia | reverse complement strand
TWAAAACTTTGGAATCCTATGATTGGATATGACACCTAAATGCACACACCTATTAGCACATGTTAATGATGTCATGTTAATTAGTGGCATGTAAAATGATATAAATAATAATACCAACCATAACATAACTTTTAAGTTGGTGGAGGTATTAGTCGCTTCTTTTTTAGAGTTCAAAAAAAAAGGGGAAGATTCAAACTTTTAATCTTTGAAAAGTATGTAATGTTTTAACTAAACTAAATTATCTTCGTGTTGATAATTAGTGACATTTTTATATAGATTGAAACTTTGAATATGGACTTCTATATTTATAATAACTAGTAATTTCATATGTGCAACGTGTATTACATGTAATTCAAATTATTATCAAAACAGTTTTTAATCGTTTATTATTTTATATTTGTAATAAAATAAAATAAAGTTTTTTTTTTATAATTTCAATCATTGAAGCSTGGAAGATCGACTTTTGTGATAGTAATATGTTTATGCAGAGAATTGCACAATGCTATTAACCGAACCAAGCTTGAACCTGGTCCCCGGCCTGACCTGAACTCAAGTGTGAACCTGCACAGGAGGGCAAACTCTCCGACGCTCAAGTCAGTTCTGATCGGACTCAATATTAAGTTCGAGGTGAGATTCGATACCTGAGCGGGAAATGAGGCCCTCTGTTTATAGGTGGCGGGTCTGACAGTACTCACGAYTGGTGGTTACCTTTGTCCTTTTTCATGTCGAACCTGTCGGGTTTGAGCAGATCGAACCCGTCCAGGTCGGATCGGGGCTTTTTACACTTAGCCTTGTCGATGGGCGAACCTAGTCTCCTCGGCAGGTTCGAGGTRGACCTGGTATATTTTATTCCTTGAACACGAATGAGCGTCCTCCACGTGTCCAAGGTATTTTTACCCAAACATAATAGATATTCGTCACAATATAATAATGCTTTGTATAGTATTGTAGTGGTTGATTAAACCACGCTATTATTAAAACTATAAAGACAGGTAAATGTACTAMAAAAAAGACATGTAAATAATTTTAAATTTTAAATAATTACAATCATTTATCAAATTACCAAGTAAAGTTGAAGGGTTAGTGGTACTAAATTATACTCAATAGTTAGATATTTATTTCCATTTAATATTTAAAATAAGAATTACTCAATTTACAAAAGGAAAAAAAGTATTTTTCTAATTAAATAAGTTATTAGTACTCATAAATATAATTTAGTATTCACGAAAAAAAATGAAAAATAACTATATAAATAAAAGAAAAGATAAATTACACATTAAAGACATTATTGAAATTGACAATTGAGGAATAAGGAAAAAAGTGTCAAAAAATAAAATTATTCTTGTACACCCAACTTTTGTAAGATATATTCTCAAAAAAGGGAAAGAAAGAAAAATAAATAGCTCCATGGTTTAAGCAAYCATCTTATAGGTCGTAGGTTTCGATCTTTTCTCTTCTTTGCAACGTAATATTAGAAAAAAGAGGCACTTTGAGAAGTTGAATGTGATAATGACTTAAATGACTCTCCCACTACCCTTAAATAAATGTTTTGGATGACCCATTCTAAAAAAATTAAAATTAAATGAAATTACATATCTACCATTGCCTCCAAAACAACCGTTGGCCTCCCTCGTTTCCCCTTTTTCTCTTCCTCCTCTCCTTTTCCGTTTTTTTTTCCACCGTTTCTTCCTCTGTTCAAGAACTAAAGCTGACTAAAAAGCACCCTTCCTCGCTGTTGGCATTTAATATTGGAGGTAAGTTGATTTCGTTAGTTTGTGTAGTTAGGGTTTGTCGATTTTAGCATCTCAAAATTCCGTTTTCTATTATCATCGATTTCATTGTTTTTAGGGTTTAGTTTTCATCGATTAAAAGGTTTTTATGCTCATTGTCGTTATCTGTTAGGGTTAGAAGAGTTATGGGTATGTAAATGTTGGGTTTGAAGTGGTTTGAGGTTGAAGAAGGGAGGTTCCTCGRTCCTTGATTGTTGAGTTTCTGAAACTCCAACGATAAAACCTTTTTCTCGATCTCTTAATTTCCCTCTCAATTATAAGATGATTTCCACAAACCGAGTTCTTAACGTCCAGAGGATAGCGAGGAAGGTCTTTTGGTGGCGTTGGTGTCTACATTGAAGAGGTGTCTTCAAATGTATGTTTCACTAACTTTGGTTTAATCATGCTTATGTCTTTTCTTTGTTGTAATTCTAAAACAAGATCGAAGCACACGCGTTCATGCGCCTCCGCTGCGGGACCCGATCTCTTCATTATCTCCATTGGTATGAGAYMTTTTGGGTGGAACCAAAAGTAAAGTCGTGAAGGCTATSTCCAAAGCGGACAATATCATAACATTGTGGAGATACGTGGGATACCCGGGTTACCGTTGTCCTTAACAAGTGGTATCAGAGTCATGGTAAAAAAAAACCTAGTTGTGTGGGAGAGGAATCCTCGGGGGTCGAACAAGAGTGATTGGTAAGCCTAATAATTATTACATAACTTGTGAATGGATCTCAAAATTGAACAAAAAGTTCTCCAGATGGCGAGTAAAGACATGCTATGTGCTCGGGTAACGAGCAAGACATGTCTTATCAAGTCAGAGTAAATTGATAGGAAGCCTATCACAGTCAGGTAGACTGATAGGAAGAGTGATGTATCTTTGTTCGAGGGAGGAGATTAAGGGTGCAATAGAACGGTCCTAGGTGTTCCCACAAGGTGGTACGTGTACAAGTGGTCTATTTGGATGTGCTGGATAGAAGCGGGCTCCTGTTCCCATCTAAGAGTAGATGAGTTGCATGAATATTCAGGTAAGTTACAAGTGACACTTTGTTCGAGGGGAGGATTGTTAGGGTTGCAAGGTATGCAAACAAATTCCCACATTAGCTAGGGAAAGAGGTGATCCATGGTATATAAGAGAGAACAATTATCTCMATTGGTATGAGGCCTTTGAGGTGGAACCAAAAACAAAGTCACAGTAGCAAACTCGAATTTATAAAACTGTGAAACAAACATGAGTTTGTTAAGAGAAAACCTRCTCCCCGTTTTGAAAATGGGAAACCAAACACCCCAAAAAGAGTTAGTGCACCAAGGTTAAAGTATTTATAATTGGGATAAATAATAAACCCAAAACCATAAACACGTTTTATAGCACTTGTAGTTGTACATCGACTTCACTATATACCCTTGGTGCTCCATAAGACTTGGATGAATGAATGACTAATTAATATAAGGAGAGACTCAGTGGTGCTTGTTGGAGGGGAAGGATTTTAGGAATGTGACCAAAGTCTCACATGTACTATGAGGGGAAGATCATGGGTATATGTGTTAGACATCATCTCCAATAGTATGAGACATTTTGGGCGATTCCAAAAGCAAAGTCATGTGGGTTTATGTCCAAAGTGAATAATATTATACCATTTTAGATATGTGCCGGGTCTCCTATCCAACTGCTTTCCTAACATTAAACAAATTCTTAACACGTACCAGAAAGCAATATTTGGATTTACCTTATCAAATATCTCGCAGTAGATGTCAAGTTTTCAATTCAATTAAAGAGAAGAGTATGGCAAGTAGTGTAAGGCTAGAATGAGAAACTTTTCTCTATAGATGCAAAAGATGTTCTGGTGAAAGTAATGACACAGGCTTGATAAAAGAGCTACAAACGGTTAATAAGCTAAAGTCATCCAACAGCCTCACAACAGCAATAAAAGACGTTGATTTTTCGAACACATCTTTTTCCAATCTCTAATTATCACTCAAAATGGATCTCAATTACAGAAGATTATTGCCTTGATTCCTCCCTCAAGTCAATAATCATACCATCCTAGAAATTAGGAGATTTTCCTTGAGAAACTACTTTATTTAGGATTCTTACCGTTGGAGTAATTAGCTTAATTAACTAGTGGAGAAATTTCCTCAATCAATAAATTGGACTTCTCTTCGGGGAGGATRTGAGGGTGTGGATCCCCAATCCTTCAAAGTGTTTTTCTTGTAGTTCCTATTTCTTTAGAGGATTTCCTCTCTTAAGATTGTTTTTTATACACCMTTTTTGTAGGCCCCTTTTGTTCTTTTTGTATTTCTTTTCATTGTTCTCAATGACAACCTTACTTCTCATAAAAAAAAAAATAAATAAAAAAATTTGGACTTTTTTGTTTTCCTTAGTTAGTAGACCTCCATATTAGTCATTATTATGACTTATCTTTTCTTTTTCCATGATCTCTATGTACTATTTAAATTAAGTTTGTAAACTTATTTTTTCTCAATTCATTCCATTGGAGTGTGAATATACATTATCAGTTTCTTTCAGAATTTTCAAGGCTATCCCTAACCATGCAATGAACTATTTCAAATTGTTATMAGTCCATGAAAGAAAGAGATTAACTTGCATTATGATAAGTTGTAGTGGGGATCTTCTCAGACCAAAAAAGGATAATACATTAGAGATGTTGGAAGCACCTTTGTATCAACAAAGATTATAGAGGGATGGAAGTCAAAGATATCAGCGTTTTCAATCAAGTCATGCTTGCTAAGTAAATTTAGGCAAATACTTTAAACATGGTAATTATATGAGAGCTCAAGGGGCAAAAAGCTGTCCTATGTTTGGGGAAGACCTTATTGTTGAACAAAATCTCACCAATTCAAAATAACAGTGATGAAACTAATTTAGTAGCAGGAACAATCTTAAACAGCAGCCCCAACCAAAATCAACATCACAACAGTAAACTGTAGCCTAAAAAGAAAAACAGAGATAAGAGGGAAAAAGATGGACATACAGTTTGATTGTGACTGTGTTCTTTTTGGTTGTAATTATGGATATTGTTCATTGTTGGATATGATTATTGTTGCAATTTTATTATTGTGATGTGAAAGTATACTTAAACGTTGTGAGATTATTGTTATAATTTGGTTGGTTAGGTTTTTGTAATTTTAATACTTTCTGTTTTATTTCTTTGCATCTTTTACCTATAAATATCACTCAATTTCACAATGAACTAGTAATTATAGAGTTCCTCTCATGTCTTATATATATATATATATATATATATATATATATGGATATGTCTCGACTTACTATTGGAAAGAAGAAGAAAATATATATTGTGACAAATTTGGTTACCATCCTTCGAGAAATGCTCGCACCCTCTATTTTCATTTGTGCTCATCCACGTCTACATTATTTAAGAGAACTCCTCCATAATCCAACATTCTTTAGAATTATGTACCAAGTGTTCACTTGCAATCTTTAGTTCATGAGAATGATGTTGGTTGTGTTAATCAACTAAGGATTAAAAGACGAACATTTTGTAAGTTTTTACTCCCCTTAGGGTTGAAGGACAATTAAAATGGTCAAAGAATGTGATTATGGAAGAAATGGTCGCAATATTTTTACATATTTTAGCATACCATGTAATAAATAGAGTTATGAATTTCACTTTAAGAGATTTGAACGAACCATTAGTAAATAGTTCAATGAATGTCTAAAAGCTATGATTTGATACCAAAAATATTTTTAGAAGACTCTTGAACCTATTTTAGAAAATTCAATGGACTCTAGATGAAAATTGTTTAAGGTATGCAAAATAGAATTAAATCATTTATTAGAAAATATATACTAATCAAAATAATAATATTTTTTTAAGATTGTTTGGACGCTTTAGATGAAGCTCATATTAATTATGGTATATATACTACCAATGTTTTAGAAGTTTGATCCTCTGATATGCAACTTATCTATGTTTTACCTAGTTGAGAAGATTTGATACATGATGGTTGGGTACTTGATGATACAATAACTAAGAGAAACGAAGTCCTTCATGGTAAGCCTTTCACAGATACATATATAATTTTATATTTATTAGATACAAGTATCACAATATTTAAAGATTTATGTTTTACGTAGGTTATTATTATTTTGTCGATGTTGGTTACACCAATAGCAAAGGTTTTTTTAGCATGATATGCTTTTTAAATGTAATTGCAAAAAGGATAATGGTAATACCACCATTAACTACTTCATTTATGAATTTCATCGTAATAGAAATATATGTCCTACCGCGAAAGAATTTGTAACTTGCTGTCAATGATATTAATGTGGAAGATAACCATCACTAATATAAGAAAATTTCAAACTACAAAAGAAGGTAGTTGGTCTCCTCAGTAGTGATCACTACAAGGGAGTTGAAGGTGATCACCGTTGTTAGGATGACAAGATCACAAAAAATAGGTAACTGGCCAAAGCAGGGAGCGTGACATCACTATAAGTGGCCATTTGTTTCATGGAAATCTCATGGGATGGTCATCTAGATGCCTGTGTTTGTTTGATAGGAATTTTAGATGCCCTCCTGTAACATGGGTTTATAAGATTCCCGTGTACCATCTTCTTGTCTAAAATTTTTCTCACTTTTTCTATTTTTTTCTTTCTCCAGCCTGTATTTTTTTTTTCTCTCAACTTTACTCTATAAATTTTCTATTTTTTATTTTTCTTTTTATTTTTCTCTCACTAGTTTTTTCTTCTAACTTTTCTTTATCTCTCTAGAATTTACTCTCTAATGGAATGCCAAAAATTCCCGCAAGGTCCGGGTACCCACTCTAAGAACAGGAAATGCATTTCTCATCATATTCGACCCCGTTCCGAATTCTATTTTTCAATAATTAATATATATTTTAATAGCTATTTTACTAAATTATGAATAAAATATTAAATATTTTTTAAACTAATTATTTATACTAGTAAATAATAAATTTTGAGTAAAATAGATATAAATCATATATATTTATTACTTTTTTATTTTTAAATTCTAAGAATACTTAAAATTAATTATTAAACTGATAATTTTTCTCGTGAAGATCACGTCCCCAAATGGGGGAGAGCATCCCCGCCCTCGCACAAAAAAACGTTATCAAGCATGTTTGGTTTTCCATTAAAAAAAAAAGACAGATGTTAAACATATGATTTTTGTCTGGGTAAAATACAATTTTGAAAATAATGTCTATTTGGTCTCTAAATTTCAAAAAGTGACCGTTTGATTCCGACTTTAAAAAATGGTTTTAAATGATCTCTGAAGTTATTTAACAGTTAATTGACGAATGGAAAAATGGGGTGGTATAATTGAGTTGTCAAATTTTAATTGACGTGGCATTAAATTTTATTTTTTCTGTTGCCCTCTCCCTCTTCCCTTCTCTTCCTCTCTCTTCCACCCCCTTCGTTTTCTAAGTTCACTGTGTTCCATCCGAGATTTTCTCCCATCATAGCCAACAACTCAGAATATCCAAAAGACAGAAAAAAAAAAGAGGACCTTCTTCACTTCCCAATAATCCCCACCCCTAATTTTCTACCCTATAGATCTTTCCGTCTATGCTCCCCCATGCTTTGTCGCTGTTGGTGGTTGCCTGATTCACCCAGATACTACTTTTCATCAATGTGCTTCTAGAATTCAGCATTTGAAGAGTGATGTAGTAGTTTGTTAGGTGTTTAAATGTTAAGACTTTCTTTGTATTTTAGCTTAAGTATTTTGTTTTCTAAATTAGTTAAGTTATTAGATATTTAGTGTGGCTAACTTTTTTTTTTTTGAAAAGTATTGGGGCTATCTTTAGTTAGCCATTATTGTAATTAAGACGAGGCTTCCTCTTTTTGTACATTTTTTTTATCATTCATAAAATAACTAACCTAAGACCTTTTCTGCTCCACCAAGAATTGGTATTAGAGCTTGGTAAAATGTTGTCCAAGAAAGATGACCAAAACACCTATTCTGGCTAGCTTCATGCAGCTGTGATTGATATTCTACACAGCATCCTTCCCTTGGAAGGCTTAACCAATCGAATGGCAAGGATTGAAGAAGTTGTTGAAGAGATACAAAGAGGCTTGAGAGGATTATTTAAATAGAATACAAAGCTTAGTGCAAAATTAGATAAAGGAAAGGAGAAAGTTGAGGAAAAACAACCACCCAATGAAAACAAGATTGAAGAACCTACTGTTTTGTTCAAAAGACTGAAAGGAAGAAGAATGGTTCAAACCACAGAGAGGAAGAAATTGAACATTCATCTAGCCAAGAATCAACAAGTTCTAGTGAAAGAAAGATTCAAGAAAAGATCCAAGAATCAAAAAAGTCTTAGAAAAACAAGAAAATAGTCCAAGAATTAGATTCAACCTCCACATATGGTACTTCCAATTCCTAAAATGATTATGACAACTATACAAGAACAAGAAGAAGACGAAAATAAAAAGAAAAGCACATGAGGTATAGGCTAAAAATTGACTTACCATACTTTGACGGGAGGTTGGACATGGAAAACTTCTTAGATTGGATCAAACAAGTAGAGGATTTTTGTGAATGCATGGATATTCCGGAAAAATAACAAGTGAAGTTGGTAAAATACAAATTGAAAGGAGGGGTTGCAGCAAAAAAATAGGCAAGAAAGCAATGAAATAATGGGAGTAAATCAAGAAGATGTTAAGGGCAAGGTTGTTACCCACAAATTATGAATAAATATTATATCAATCATATCAAGAATGCAAACGATATAAGCGGACAAACGATATAAGCGGACAGTAGAAGAATACACTTGCGAATGGTACTACTTAAATGCAAGGAGTGATTTGTCGGAATCCAAATATCAACAAGTTGCACGATAGATCAATGGCCTTCCAGAAGAAATTCAAGACTGAATTGATTTATTTCCCCTAGGAGGAATTCATGAAGCAGTAGTAATGACCATCAAGATTGAAAAGAAAATCAAGAAAGAAAGAAATTGGGGCTATGGACAAGCAAGTTGGAACGAAAATCAAGGAACTCCCAATTGGAGTACAGGAGGAAGAACACCATCCTGTCGATTTGGATCTACTAATACAAAGGGAGAATTTAAACAAGATAATTGGAATCGGGAAGAAAAGAATGAACCCCAAGAAGGAGGAGATGAGAAAMCAAAAGCACCATCTAAGTGGAGATTAAATTATCAAAAGAGTTGGATCGAAAAAGCTAGTGGACAACCCACAATCATCAAGAATTCAGCCTCCAAGCCAGAAAATCCATWTGCAAAACCTTCAAATTTAAAGAAACGTTATAGATGTGGTCAAACCGGCCATTTCTCCAATGAATGTCCTAAACGAAAGAAGCTTGCATTGATGGAAGAAGGCTCCGAACAAGAGGATAGTAGTGAAAAAGAGGAGAGATTTTCTGGAAATGAAGAAGAAATCTTTGAAGAAGGAGATGATGGTGAACTAGTAATTTGTATCCTCCAAAGACTTTTGTTGAATCCAAGAATGAGAGTGAATRCTACTCAATGACATGTCCTATTTAAGATTTTTGATGCACTACTAATAGTAAGGTGTGTGATGTGATAATAGATAGTGGGAGTTATTGTGAAAATGTTGTGTCCAAAGTCTTAGTCAAAGCTCTTGGATTGGACATCGAGCCTCATCCTAATCCTTATAAAATAGGATGGATCAAGAAAGGAAATGAAGTGGCTATCACAGGAATTCGCACAATTCTACTGTCCATTGGAAAACATTACAAAGATCAAATTATTTGCAAAGTTATAGACTTGGATGCATGTCACATCTTGCTCTGTAGAACTTGGTAGTTTGATCTCTCGGCCATTCACAAAGAAAGGGAGAACACCTACGAGTTTAATTGGATTGGTAAGAAAATCACCCTATTACCCAATAAGCAAAAGGAGGTAAACTCGACAGGTACGTCTTCTAAACTTTTCTCTATTATAACCGCAGATGAGTTTTTAAGCAAGCACAACAAAGACCTAGTTGCACTTATCATCAACGGTCATAATGAGGATCGCTTAGATACTCACATTCCACAAGCTATTTCCAATTTACTGCACATTTTTAACGACTTATATCAAACACCATATAGACTTAATTCCAGGTGCACCTTTGCCAAACTTACCACACTATAGAATGAGTCCAACTGAGTATAAAATTATGTATGAACAAATTGATGACCTTTTGAATAAAGGTTTGATTCGACATAGTATGAGTCCTTGTGCATTTCCCGCCCTACTTAACCCAAAGAAAGACGGAACTTGGAGAATGTATATTGATAGTTGTGCTATAAATAAAATCACAATTAGATACAGATTCCCAATTCTTAGATTACCCGACCTTCTAAATCAATTATATGGATAAAAAAAATATTCTCCAAAATTGATCTTTGAAGTGGATATCACCAAATTTGTGTAAGACTGGGAGATGAGTGGAAAACTRTCTTTAAAACTAATGAATGATTATTTGAGTGGCTTGTAATGTCATTTGGACTTTCTAATGCACGAAGTACATTCATGTGCCTTCTGAATAAAATCTTAAAACCATTTTTTGGAAAATTTATGGTAGTTCATTTTGATGACATCTTGATCAATAACACAAACTTAGATGAACATCTTATTCACTTGAAGCATGTTTGTCTATTCTTAAAAATAACTCCTTATATATCAATTTGAAAAAAATACATTTTTGGAGTGCCTAAACTTATCTTGTTAGGATTTAAAATAAGTGAGCAAGGCATAGAAGTTGATCTCATAAATACTAAGGCCATAAGTGAATGGCCAGCACCTTCAAATATTAAAGAAGTTAAAAGTTTTCATGGGCTTCCATATTTTTATCGAAAATTCATTAGAAACTTTAGCACTGTAGTAGCTCCTTTAACTGAATGCCTTGAAAAAAAGGGGTTTCAATGGGGGTAAAGATCAACAACATAGCTTTGAGACTGTAAAACAAAGGTTAGCCACAACACCTATCCTAGCACTACCGARTTTTGATAAATTGTTTATTGTTGAGGTAGATGCTTCGGGCAAGGGAATAKGTGGTGTGCTAAGTCAAGAGAATAARCCTATTGAGTATTTTAGTGAGAAACTTAGTGAAACTAGGCAGAAGTGGAGTACTTATGAGCAAGAACTTTATGCCTTAGTTAGAGCTTTAAAATAATGAGAAAATTACCTAATAGGAAAGGAATTCATATTATATTCGGACCACCAATCCCTATGGTACATCAACTCTCAAAAGCACTTGTATCTAGGATGCATGCTAGGTGGATTACTTTTATTCAACGTTTTGATTTCTCCATCAAACATAAATCTGGACAAACTGATAAGGTGGCTGWTGCACTAAATAGAATATCTCAYTTATTGAACATAKCGAAAGGTGAAATAATTTCCTTTGATAKCCTTGTTGATTTATATGAGAATGACGAAGATTTTTCTAATATTTGGCATAAATACAAAGATGGACATACTTATAAAGACTTTAGCATAACTAATGATTTTATCTTTAAATATAATGCACTTTGTATCTCACACACATCATTATGGCGGCAAATTATTAGGGGTACTCATTGCGGGGGCTAGGRGGCTATTTTGGCTGAGATAAGACAATTGAACAAGTACTTAGYAGATTTTTTTGGCCGCATCTCCGAAAGGATGTTGAAATTATGTGAGAAGATGTGCTGTATKCGAAGTTGCTAAAGGCCAAGGACAAAATGTTGGCTTGTACACTACTCTCCCTATTCCAAAAACAATTTGGGAATATCTCACTATGGATTTTGTATTGGGTTTGCCACGAACCTAACGAGGTAGCGATTYTACTTTTGTAGTGGTTGATCGTTTTAGAAAAATGACCCATTTCATACYATGTAGAAATACTAATGATGCTATTCATATTGTCAATCTATTTTTCAAAGAAGTGGTTAGACTACATGGAATACCCAAATCCATCACAAGTGATAGGGATACAAAGTTCTTAAGCCRTTTTTGGAAATGCCTTTGGCGGAAGTTCGATACTCAATTAAAGTACAACTTGCCACCCACAAACGGATGGCCAAACCGAGGTTACAAATTGAACCTTGGGCAAGTGTGAATTAGACGTTTAAGTTGGGATAAGCCAAAGCAATGAGATCTTTGTTTACCACAAGTAAAATTTGCTTTTAACAACATGAAGAATCACTCCACGGGCAAAACTCCTTTTGAGGTAGTATATACTAACCCTCCTCATTTAACTCTTGATCTAATAAGTTTGCTCAAGTGCTGTAGATTTGAGCTCAGAACCCGAGTTAATGGYTGATCGGGTTCAAAGAATTCATAAAGAAGTCAAGGAACATTTCGAGGAATCCAATGCTAAGTATCCCAACTTGCTAATGTTGGTACGGTTTAGAACCCTTTGTGCAAGTGTACACAACCGTTGTAGCAAGTRATAAAAAGATCGTATCCACATGGATTGATAACTAAACACTCCAATRTTTTACTTAAGAAAACTAAATAAGCTTAGCAAAAGTATGGTTGAATACAAAGACTTTGGAATTTAAATGATATAGTGCATAAAAAGCTTACTAACTAACTGAATAGAAAATAGATGAATACAGTTTGATTTTAGRAAATTGAATTAAACAGGGGTTAACTACTGATGTAACAAGGGTAAGRGGGAAGATGATTTGTGACTTCTTCTGGGCTACTCTAACGATGCTACAACATTAACGATGTTGATATACTGGCTAAACARACACGAAATCTTCCCAGATTTCCAAATTTTCTACTATTCATGTTTTTAGACAAACTTGACAGCATATATACTYAGTTTATAACCTTGCTAGGTGAGCCTTATTCCTAAGTACTCACACTCTAAACTCAAGTAGATCTAGCACGAGTTGACGCCAAACACTTCCCATTACAATTTTCCAAGAATTAATAAGAAGATATCCCAATATGTTGACCAAGCACATTGAAAATAAAACGTTAAAAACAACTTCAACTCAGTATATATATATATCATCATCAAGTCAAAGCAAAGTTTACAGCCCAAGAACAAGTCTACAACATCCTCCCCCTTACAAATAAACTTAGCTACTCAATACCATGCAAGAAAAGAGAAGAAGGAAATGCAAAACCCAGCACTTAAGAGTACAAAAGAAGAAGAAAATGAAGAATAGCAGCAGTCCTTCTCTCTTTGTTGTCTTCTTCAACGGTTTCTTGAGAGCTTTCTTGAAATGAGAGTGAAGTGATGGGATGRGGAATGTTGGAGGTACCCCTCAAATGCAAGCTTTTATACCCCTCTTGATTTTAGGGCAACACAAATGAGAAAGTGGGCCCCAACTCAGCATATCRGGTATTTTTCCGTTTTACTGCAGTAATTTCTCGGGTAAAAGCTGTAAATGTCAACTATGCATTTTTCTGCCTTTTTGATTCCGATGCTGCAACATCAACAAAGTTGCAGCAAAATGCTCAAAATTAGATCATTTACACATGGTAGCATTATAAAGGAAGAATCTAATTTCTGTGATCTTTTAAGCACAAACTCAGTGAATATTGTATATTGTATATCTGTTATATACTATTCCAGTTACATAACATAACCTCAGATGTTAGTTTATTGGATTTGGGTTAATGCAATTGTAAGAGAAACATCAATAACAACTTTATTGAATGAATATTTGTCTTATGTTTACAAACCACGAGTTTAGGGCATAAAATCCAACAACATATTCTTTGAGGCTCTCTATTGATTTCTATTTTATGGTAAGAAAGTAGGCCACAAACGGCTCTTATTCCTTCCTGCAATTACCCTAGGCAATTCTTTGAAGAAGAAAATTGACTGAAAATACCTTACACCTGATAACCTTTGTCACTCCGTAGATGTCAATCCATTCTCTGTATGCATCCAGGTGGTCGATAGGATCTGTCGAGTCGTTGTACTGTCTGATAGTACGAAATTTTGAACTTCAGAGGGACTATCTCTTCCACGAGCGGTGAATCTGCTTGGTCAAGTCGGCTAAGTGACTTCTTCTTGTCGAGCACGATTTCTCCAGACCTGGTTGGTTTTCTAGGTAGCTCTTGCTACAGTGCGCTGTTGACTTTTATTGCTATTCAGTTATCGGATCTGGCACACTTAACTTTGGAGTTCTTATGATTGAGCCACCGAAAAGGAAGATGCACCTTGTTAGCATAGGTAGTGACTATCAATTATTTTAAGCTTTCTTGACCATTCTTTTATGATTTTAAGATCCTTCTCATTCGGATATGGTATCAGTTTATTCATGTACCCCTCCTCTCTAGTCAAGTGTCACATGCCCACCAGCTTCTGTCTTGGTTCTTCCTCGAACCACATCATATTGAGAGAGGTTCCACTCTGATACCCCTCTGTAACGTCCCAAGCTGGTTTGAATCCTGGACCTTGGGCGTTACAAGTATGGAGAGTACGGTATTTTGGCGTAGTAAAAAGTAGAGATTTGTAGCGTTACCTTTAGGGTTTGGTTTACCTCCCTANAGAATCTAATTTCTGTGATCTTTTAAGCACAAACTCAGTGAATATTGTATATTGTATATCTGTTATATACTATTCCAGTTACATAACATAACCTCGGATGTTAGTTTATTGGATTTGGGTTAATACAATTGTAAGAGAAACATCAATAACAACTTTATTGAATGAATATTTGTCTTATGTTTACAAACCCCTGAGGAATTATAGAAGTCGAATCCCAATCTTTTTAGGATCTATAGAAGTCGAAACTTAGTGTGCCAAGGAGATCTGGACTCTTGGGCCCATGCATTTCGTCGTGGGCCAAATGGTGAATCGAAGGTCGAGACAAGGCAAATTCGAATTGGGCTGCGTTGTTGGGAGAGAACCATCAGAGTTCTTGGCCATGGGATCGAGAACTCCTCAGTGCTGAGGCCTGGTCGACCCCGAGCACTACTCCGGCATTATTAGTTGTCTCCGACTTGAACTCTAATGCTAAAAGGAAATAAAGAATTATTATCCACACATAATTATCCAGGTGTTAAACATGAGCTTTAATGGTTAGCACTTTAAGGCCGTGTGCTGATCCCAGTATTTCGTGAGTGTATTTTGAGGATAAGCTCTATATCCTCATAGAGAGCAGCCTCACTCTCACACTGATATAGGTAAAATCTGTTAAGTGTGCTCCTATAACAACGACACCTCACTCATAAGAGCTACAGGCTTTATTAAGAGTTTATTGAAAAACCCAACCCTCCAAAACGTTATAGAATTAATGCACTCACATCATAGGGATGGATAAAAATATATAAATAATGCATTTTTACGGCCACCTTATAATTCGTTTTTCCCGTTGAACCTAGTTCTTAGGATCTCTCATTATACATGGCTCATGACAATGATAAGGGCTTCAACCCCATCTCCCTCGATGTGTTCCAGACCTTTTCTCTAGTCAAGGTCTTTGTCAATGGATCTGTAAGATTATCACAAGATTTAATGTAATTCACATTAATAATTCCATTGCTCAAATAAGACTCACAGTATTGTGTTTTCTTCATATAGGTATGGATTTACTGATTTTCCTTGTTCACAAGGGTAAAAAGAAGCTAAATGTGTGCTGTTTTCTAACGTTTTAAACTCGGAAACTGTGATTTAAGCTTGGTTTAGTGTCCAAAACCTTTAATTTTAAGTTATCTAGGTTATACATGCACATAGGACGTTTTTACATCATTTAGAATTGATTTCTAACAGAAATTACAATTTTATGCAGAAAAATATCGAGCTAGACACCTGGTGCCTTCCCAAATCCCGAGATTGCCCTTTACGTAAAACGCACGTTTTGGTGTGATTTGAAGCCTCCCCAAGCTCTGCCACATGTCTTCCATGCATTGAAGGTTTCAAATTCAACAACTAACCAACAAAAAGGTGTTTGAAATGGATGACTCTCCACAAAGCTCTCAACCTCCTAACCACCTTGAAGTTCCTATAAATTCAACAGCTCATTCTCTTCATTCATCATCCCGGAGTGATCATTTCAGCTTTAGACATTCCCTGTCAGCTTATTTACGTTTTTCTCTTTAAGTTTTTGAGTTGTTATTTTTTTAAACCTTGTTTATTTCTAGTTTACCCTTTATTTCCAGCTTGTTAGTCTTAAATTGTAAGCTTTAATCTTATTCAATTAAAATTCCAGCAAGTTCTTTGTTACTCTTCTCTCTCTCTTTCTCATTACGAAGTTGTAATCACTCAACTTTGAGGAATCGACCGAGTACTGCTCCCCAATCTTAAAAGAGAACGGGTTAGGGTCATTCGGGTTACAACTCCACAATTTCCAGCTTCTTTTAATTCTACTCATCTTTTAATCATGTATTTTACTTCCATTAACGTTCAATTCTGTTTTTCCTTTATTATCATGAGCTAAATTTATTTTTCCCAAGCTCGGTTATGGATAGTTAGCTAAAGTTTTTAAAATCCAACAAGGCAAAATGTGTTTTTCTCCTCTTTTATCACTTAAAGTTGTTTCCATAAGTTAAAACTTGATTTGGCAATGAATGTTTTAACCAAGCATCAATAGTAAAAGGGTTGATACGTTTTCATAACTTTACTGATTTAACTTTAGAGAGAAATACTTTAGACATAAAGATTTCGCTCGGGTAGCCTAGACATAGGACATCAACCTAAGGTTACGGTTGGTTTTTATTAAATTAAGTTCTTTTTTCTAATAGACATATTAGGAATGAACTTATACCTTCAAAATCACTTAGACATAAGAAGATGGCGAAGTAAAACCGAATAAAATTTATGAGAGGCGTCTGGTGTCTAGCTGGACAAAGTTTACATATTTTTAGCTAATTTGAAGTAACTGGGCTGGGTTTATTGCATTGAGTTTTTAAATATCAAAACCAACATTATCCTTATTATTTGTTACCCCAAATTCAATTACAAAGTCACAGATTATTAAAATTTCCTATAAAAAGACTTCATTTGTCCCTGAGGATCGATACTCGGAATACTCATTCTGTTTTACTACTTGTGACTGGTGTACAGTTGTGCTCCCATTTATTTTGAATCCAAAATCCCTAACATTTACCGTTATAAAAAGGGTTTTTTACTCTACCAATTGTAGTAGTGCTATCAAAATTAATTAAAATTGAAGGTATTGGTTTCTCCCACATTGGAATCTCATATAACAAATCTCTTAGCCAACTCGGTTCCTCACTAGCTGAAGCTAAAGCAATAAGTTCTGCTTCCATGGTAGAGTTGACAATAATTGTTTGTTTTCTAGATTTCGAACAAATAGCACTACCTCCGAAAGTAAATATATATGTAGTAGTAGATAGAGAATCACCTAACAAAGTATTCCAGTCAGCATCAGAAAATCCTTCAACAACAGCAGGATATTTTTGATACAATAAGTCATAGTCTTCTGTGCCCAATAAATATTTCATAACATGTTCGATGGTATGTCAATGCTCTTTACCTAGCTTATTTAAATCTGCTAAGAACTCCTACTGCATATGCAATGTCAGATCTCGTACAATCAGTTGTATACTGTAGACTACCAATCACACTTGCATACTCTTTTTGATTTATTACATCACTTTCACTTTCAATGGGAAACAAGTGAACACTTGAATCAAAAGGAGTGGACACATGTTTACAATCAAAATAATTTTACTTTCTAAGTATTTTCTCAATATAATGTGATTGGTCAAGAAAAAACCCATTAGAGGTTTTAGTTATTTTCATACCCACAATGAAATTAGCCTCACCAAGATCTTCATGTCAAAATGGTTTCTCAATAAATTTTTTTGTTTCATTTATGACAATAATATTTGAGTAAAAAATTAGTAGATCATCAACATAGAGGCTAATAATAACATGTGAATTTTCCCATGATTTGTAATATATGCATTTATCACACTCATTTGGTTTATAACCATTATTTAGCATGCATGAATCAAATTTCTCATGCCACTGCTTTGGGGCTTGTTTTAAGCCATATAAAGATTTAGTAAGCTTACACACTTTGTTCTCATTTCCAAGTTCTATAAAATCTTTAGGTTGGTCCATATAAATTTCTTCTTCTAAATCACCATTTAGAAAAGCTATTTTCACATCCATGATGAATGCTCAAATTAAAAATTGCAGCAAATGCTATTAGCAATCTAATGGATGTGATTCTAGTAACCGTGGAAAAGGTATCAAAAAAGTCTATATCTTCTTTTTGTTTAAAACCTTTTGCGAGAAGTCTAGCTTTATACCTGTCTATACTACCATCCGGTTTCAACTTTTTTCTCAGGACCCATTTACACCCTATGGTTTACAACCAGGTGGTAAATCAACTAATTTCCAAGTTTTATTAGAAATTAGTGACTCCATCTCATCATTCATAGCCTCTTTCCAGAAAATTGCATGCGGAGATGATAAATCTTCTTGCAGATAAACTAGTGTTTCTTGCACATTATAAATATAAAAATCATAATCAAAATCTTTTACAATTCTAGCTCTTTTACTCCTCAATTCAACTGGAGAATTGTTTTCGTTAATATCACTTGGAGTAGAAGATCCAAAATTAGTAGAAGTTTACCCATGATTTTGACTCCCACTATTTCTTGACTTGAAAGGAAATTTTTCTTCATGAAAAAATTGCATCACTTGATTCAAAAATGACATTATTTTCAATATCAAGAAATCTATATGCTGTGCTATTAACTATATATCCAAGAAAAATAGAAGTTGTAGCTTTAGACCCCAATTTAGGTCTTTTTGGATCTGTTAGCCTTACAAAAGCTAAGCATCCCCAAACCCTAAAATATCCTAAATTTGGCTTATAACCTTTCCACGTTTGAAAAAATATTTGTCTTTTTATGTGGTACTTTATTTAACACATTACAAGCAGTTAAAACTGCTTCACCCCAAAGATTGAAAGATGCACCTGATTCTAATAACATAACATTAGTTAAACCAATTAAGGTTCTATTTTTCCTCTCAGCTACCCCATTAGAAGGAGGTGAATATGGTGGAGTAGTCTCATGAATTATTCCCAATGATTCAACATATGAATTGAATTCAAATGATTCATATTCTCGACCTCTATCATTTCTAACTCTTTTAATTTTTCTACCGAATTGATTTTCAACTTCGAGGAAATTTTTTTTGAAATTTTCAAAAGCATCACTTTTATTTTTTTCATTAAATAAACATAAGTATATTTAGAAAGGTCATCAATAAAAGTGATAAAATATCTATTTCCTCCTCTAATTAAAATCCCTTCAAATTCACACAAATCTGTATGAATTAAATCTAATAATTCGGTATTTCTCTCGACACTTTTATGAGGCCCTTTTGTAATTTTAGCTTTACTGCATGTCTCACATTTCTCAAAATCATTTTTTAAACTAGGAATTAGTCCCAGACTACTCATAGTTCCCACATATTTGTTATTTATATGACGTAAACGAGCATGCCAAAAATTTAAAGAAGATAGCATATAAATTGAACTAGTAGATGATTTATTAATATTGTCAATGTTCAATTTGAACATCCCATCACAAGCATAACCTTTTCCAACAAAAACTCCCTTTTAGTTATCACATATTGATCAGATTCCATAGTCTGTTTAAAGCCAGCCTTATTAAGAAGATAGCTCGACATCAAATTCTTCCTCATGGAGGGTGTATAAAGCACATCTTTAAAAATTAAAACCCTTCCAGATGTGAATTTTAACTCAACCTCACCAATTCCCATAATTTGAGTGGTATGGGAATCACTAAGTATTATTGTTTTAGGCTCCCTAAAAGGAGTATTAACTTTGAACCAATCTTTGTCATAACAGACATGTTTATTGGCACTAGAATCAGCCCACCATCCATCAACACTTTGAATCATATAAATATCAGTTATCATAGCCACAAATGGCTCTTCGATAACATTAGCCTGGGGAATAGGTTCATGTTTCCGGAATTTGCAAAATCGAGCAATATGCCCACTCTTGCCACAAACAAAACAAACTGATCTTGAGTGTTGTGGATGTGCTTGGTTCTTATTCACTTGGCTTGGATTTTTCTTATTTGAAAAATGAGGTTTATTCTTCTTTTTCATATAACTCTTCTTTGGCTTTAAATATCTACATTTAGGCATTTGATCATTAGGTAAATTAACATTAGTAGAGACTAGATTTACCTTGGTGGAATTTTCATTACCTTCTTAAATTAAAGCATCTTGCCCTCTTCCTTCTTCTTCCACACGGATGCGAGTGATTAGCGTCTCTAGAGTAATTTCTTTTAGTTTGTGACGCATAGTTTTCTGAAATGCTCTCCATGATGGTGGAAGCTTGTCAATCATGTCGGCCACAATAAGATTGTCTCCAATCTTAATTCCTTCATATACTACTTCAGCTACTATCATCTGAAAGTCTTGCGCTTGCTCCACTACAAATTTTTCATCCACCATATGAAAACGAAAGAAACGACTTTCACCATATTTTTTCGCCCTTGCCTCTTCAGTATCATATTTACTCTGCAAGGCTTTCCATATTTTCTTGGCAGATGTGAAAGTAATATCATAATAATCATAAAAATGATCAGCTAGACAGTTTAGAAGATAATACCGGCATTTGTACTCATCTTTCTTGTACTTGTCAATTTTCTCCTCGTGTTCCATGAACTCTTCAATGCTCATGCTTTCAGTATCAATTTTCTTTGGGTTCTTGTTAGTGAGGACATAGGCCACTTTGAGAAGATTAAGGTAGAACAACAATTTTCTCTTCCATCTCTTAAAGTGTGCTCCCTTCAATTTAAAGGGCTTGTTAAGATCTCCAACATTCTCATTAGGTTTCTCAATAGTAGAATCCATATCAATTCTTCTTAAATTCATGTTGAATCTCCTTAAAATTGTTGGGGGAATTACAAATAACAGAGGGAAATGGAATAAATATTGAGAAACAAACACGTAATCAATTAGGTTAAGGTGCAGGTATCTCGCTCTCTTTAAGGAGATTCAAGTCCTCTGCGGTGTGTATTTTTTTATCAACCACTAGTGCAACAAGTGTTCTCTGCCTGTCCCCTCCAAGATACAACAACCCAACTAAAATGTTGTGTAGCTCAAACCACCCTGCAACTAGAGGTTGAACTCAAAGCTCCACAACAAATAACATCCTTCTTTTGGCCAATCGCTCTGAAAAGAGCAAAGTAGAGAAAGTAACAAATATAGAAGATATATTGAATGAGTTGTCCTTTGAGAGTTTAGGAAGAGCGGTATTTATAGGAAACTTGCACGTAGTAACTTAATAGAAAATTTAATAAGTTTCTTTTAACTTCTTTTAAAATACGTTTTACAAAATTTGATAAGACCTCTCAATCCTTAAACTCTCAAATTAAATAAAAAGAAACTCATATTTAAATAAATATTAAAATGTAACAAGAACAGAAAAACCAAAAATTAAAAATAATGGTTATCAAACAGACCCTAAAATTTTAGTGAGAGAAAAATAAATTTTATAGAGTGATATTATGGAGAAAAAAAGTTTTAGAGTGAAAAAAAATTTGTTAGAGGTAAATATATTAAGTAAAAGAAAGTAGAGTATTAGAAGAAAAAAAAAGATATTTTGAAAAATAGAAATCTATTTTTAAAAACTATTTTTTTTAAATTACATCAAATTTGAAAACAGTTTTTGAAAAAAAAATTGAATATGTTATCAAACACACATGATTTTTAAAAACTAAAAACCAAAAACAAAAAACAAAAAACAAAATGGTTATCAAACGAGCCTATTTCATTTATTGTCATGCTAACTAAATTTATTTACTAATTATTATGAAAATTACCATTCAACTTAACTTTCTCTACTTACAAATACATTTTATTAAAAATCAACACATTTTAAATAACAATTATATTAACTTCAACCAAGCTAACCAAAATATGTAAATGAATTAATTATAATAAAATTTATTTTTATAATTATCAATATTCATAGAGTTTTATCTCAAAATTGATTAAGTCGTAGCGATGTAAATTTTATAAAACCCTTTTATATTTTCAATGTAAGATCCTTAATATTGAGGCAGGCGAATAGTTTGAAGAAACAACAGATGTAATGGAATGAGCTTATTAGGGTTGTACCATGTGATGGTTTTGAATTTGAAATAAAACAATTTAGATTATTTATATATTAATTATTTAATAATAATAATAATAATAATAATAATAATAATATTTATCTAGTAACCAATATTTTAAGCGTGAATAATTTATTTTTATTACCATTATTAATCTAAATTCTTGTTTAATTTAGTTTAATAATTATCTTTTTTAATATTTTTGAAGTGGGAACAAAATGTACAAGTTTATAACACAATGAATTGAGTAAGAATGGTCTTGGTCAAAACCCTACATATAGGTTTAAGAGAACTTTATAATCAACATCAAAATCGGTTTTTGATTTCAATTCAATTGAACTAAACCATCAAAAACGACTACCAAACCAACAAGAAATCAAAATTAAAAATTTCTTATCCGAATCGAACCGATGGACAATTTTTTATTTTATACTTCAGAAAATTGAATTAATTGATAAAAAGTATGATTCCAACTGGCCAAACAAATTCGATTCGGCCGATTTCTTAAATTAAAATTTACAATTAAGAAAAAATTGTCTGTGAGTTAATTATTTATTACTTGTTATTTTAATTAAAATCATTCACTTATTTATTATTAAAATTACAATTAGTTAATTTTTTAATATTTACTTTAGCAATTTTAGAGAGTTAAGATAAAGTATGGTAGCAAACATGAAGAGTAAGGATAAAGTACCGTAGCAAACCAAAAAAGTAAAATAGTATATACTATGAACAAATTTGGATTTATCAAACTGGATTTGTCTTAACTAATCGAACTTTTCAGTTAAAAATAGTGAAATAGATTGAATTGCCATGATTTTTTTATTTTTTTTAATTCCTAGTAGAGTGATTTTATAATTTGAAACAGTTTTAGTCGGTATAGAAATAATTTTGAAAAGTAAATTCTCTAAATCTAAATCATTATTAAACAAAAAAGAATATAGCATTATAAAGCTTACATTGAAACAATTTTCGTCTGTTAGATTCTTCTTCTTAAAAATTTTATTAATAGGTCTAAACTTTCGATTTCAATTTTATATTTAGCAAGTGTCCTTGACTTCTTCTTTTGTGTTTCATGGAAAAATGATTTTAGTTCATACATTATTCTTTTCCAAAAGATTTTAATTTTGTAATCCCATCAACTCCAATTTTTGTGTCTTATAAGATCTATATGATTTTAAACAATTTACTTTGTGGGATTCAATGAAAAAGAATTTATTATCTCGTTAATTATGTACTAATCATCAACTATAGCATAATTCAAATAATTGATGATATTATACCTATGTTGTAAGTAAACATGAGATGTTGAAATCTTTCTAAAACAATCATGTAATAAATAATTATGAAAATTAAAGTCTATAAACCTAAATCATCATCAAACAATTAAGACTATAACAATACAACTTAATAATTAATTTTTCATAATAAATGATAAACCAAAAGACTAAGTCCCCGATTTAACAAAGTCAAAAGTTATCGTATTTAAAATACGCGGTAAAATATACTCTTTTCTCCAGAGGTTTGTGCTTGGTATTTATTTGATCTCCGAAGTTTTAAAAAATGCTATTTTAGTTTCTCACGTTTAGAAAATGATTCTAAATAATCGTCTGAGATCATTTGGATGCTAGTTGACCTAATAGAATAGTGGCATAATGATTAAAATTACTTACTTATGCTTTATTGTTTTTGCAAAAAAACAATTTAATAAAGAACAATTTTACTGACGAGATAATTCCTCTCTTTCCTCTCTTTTTATTACTCACCCACGATGAACTTCACTATCATTAGTGCCACTTACTTGCGATTCACTATCGATAAAGCTCTTCATTAATTCCAGATCCATGAGAAATTATCGTTCCTTAAACGAGGAACGCGTTACTCGTGAATCAGGAACTATTTGTTCCTTGTTGGAATAAGGATTCCTTGTTTTTGGAAAGGTGTCGAGAAACGATCATCATCGTCTAGATCTAGAAAGACGAGGAATGCGCATTGCTTGTTCTAGATCGACGAGGATCGTCTTCCTCACCTTGATCTGGATAGATGAGAAACACATGCTTTCCCCACCTTCCAGATCGACATCGTCCAAATGTAGAACGTTACAATGTTCCAAATCCAGGGAACAAGCGTTTCAGATTTAACATAGGGTTTCGTTCTTCAGATCTAAAAATGATGGCGAGAATATACGGTAACTGGTAATGGGATACATCGATTGGAGAAAAGGAGGTGGTGTCGGTAGTGGCAAGGTTTGTCGAAGGTGAGGAAAAGGAAGAGAGGAATGAGAAAGACAAAGAGAAAGGGAGTATCTAGTCAGCAAAAAAACATTTCATTAATTAAATTAATTTTTTTGCCAACTCAACAAAACATGGTCAAAAATTTAATAGCCACATCAACATTCTATTAGGTCAATTGATGATCAAAGGACCTTAAGGACTATTTAGAATAATTTTCCAAACCTATAGACTAAAGAGTTCCTTTTGAAATATTTAGAGACTACTACAAACCTTAACGACCAAAGAACTAAATTAATATTATTAAAGGATTGTTATTAAAGGGAAGTTTATATTAATAGCATTGAGATGTGAACTAAAGAACTAAATTAATATAATTGCTAATAAAGAAAATTGTTATCCAAGTGGGAGATTGTTGGAATTAATTTAATAATTAATTCATATGTGGGTAACAAATTAAAGAGCAATTATATTTGGGCTATTTAATGGGCAGTGATCTTAATTATGGGTCCATGACTTCCCATTTAGTGGTGTGGCTTGCTGAGTAGAAACCAGCCCATTAATCGTAGGCGATTATGGGAAACCCTATGATTAACCTATAAATATATGGTTATGGTCCTCAATACACTATGCTTCTTGAGGCTCTTGTGCTCCATCAAACAGAGAGTATTGCCCATATTTGGTTTGGGTTGCATAGTTGAGGAAGACCACAAACCACAACTTTTTGCAGATCATGGTCAATCTATCTAATGGTTTCAGGTAATTATAATCCCTTTATAGATTTTGGTTTTCTTCCATACTTAGATCCTTGGTCTTGATTGTTCTGAAATTTTATGGCTTTTATTTTAGAATAATCATGATTTAGGATTTGTTTAAAATTTCCAACATATACGATAACTGGTAATGGGATACATCGATTCGAGAAAAGGAGGTGGTGTCGGTAGTGGCAAGGTTTGTCGAAGGTGAGGAAGAGGAAGAGAGGAATGAGAAAGACAAAGAGAAAGAGAGTGTCTAGTCAGCAAAAAAAACATTTCATTAATTAAATTAATTTTTTTGCCAACTCAACAAAGCATAGTCAGAAATTTAATAGCCACATCAACATTCTATTAGGTCAATTGATAGAACAATTTTCCAAACCTATAGACTAAAGAGTTCCTTTTGAAATATTTAGAGACTATAGTCTCTGACTACAAACCTTAACGACCAAAAGTCTATTTTGTTGCAAAAAAAACTTTATGAACTTTATTTTATAGGATCTAAACATGGAAGTACGGCAAAATCATTAAAGTTATTTCGAATTTCCTAGATCCATAAGTTGGAGTTCAGTCGCCTGAACTTGGGGATCCACACGCTATTTTCTCAGAAGAAGTTAGGTACCTCTTTCATGTTCATGGCCTCGATCAGTCTCCTCAACTCGGGACTAACAGTCTTTACCTTTCAGAGATGCTTTCTCCCTTCCTTCAAAAATAAAAGGAGGTGGAGATGGGTGACAGCTTGGCACCTGCTAGCACTAACTGGCAGGCGCTCATGGGGACAATCCCAAGATTGAGAAGTCTCCCAAGCGCAAAATAACTTAGACCAAATAACAGGTTCGGTGCAAGACAATCGAAACCAAGCTACCGATTGAAGCGAACCCCCTTCGAGCCATTCGTGCCTCACGACCTAAGAAGAAGAAGCACAAAAAAGCTCAGGATGTGCTGAGTCGAGGGCCTCTACACCTGACATGGGCTATAGTAGCCCCACTACTCTGAGGTAGATTGGGGAACTAGTGGACTTCTAGCAATGTTCTACAGTTTGCCTCCAACAGATAAAGTGAAAGCCTTGATGTGCCAAGTGGTGCAGGTGAACTTAGAACGCACTATTGTACAATCGAATCGCATGCCTCCACCCTCTGAGGTCACTCTCCAGCTCATCTTCGATAACATAGTGAAGGTAATTTCTCGAACCATACGCTAGCTTCTCCTTCACTCATTTATTGTCACGTCATGTCGTGTAGGGCCATGCTTTATTCTTCAGGACTTCAACCTTGGTGGTAGCTTAGCTCCTTAGGCTCGAGAGGTGGGTTGAACAGGAGAGGGTCAGGGCTGTTAGTGTCCTTCAAAATGTTGAAATGGCCAAGCTAGAGTTAGAAGCAAAGACCAACCTACTGCGGACAACTCAACAAGTCGACGAACTTGCTGAGGTTGTCACTGCTCTCCGAGGAAGTTAGTACCTCGAGCACAAGTCAAGAGTGGCTGAGGCTCTAGCCGAGAAGTCAGAGGCCATCCTGGCTGACTCCAAACTAGAGGTTGAAGTGTTAAGCGCTGAGGTGTGATAACTCTCCATAAGAGAGTTATTTTAGGAGACAAAATGTCTTGGGTAGAAAAGAAATTGTACTAAATAGCTCCCTATTCCTATGTTTTAGGTCTAATATGTGAACATTCAAAGAGAACCTTCAGATCCTGTTAATACTGTGATTTCTATTTCTAACTTTGAATGTTTTGTGGCAGCAACGACGACGTTGGAGTATTGGAGCCAATTTAAAAAAAAATATTGAACCAATAGTGACAACTTTTGCCCGAGAATTTACTGTTGTAGAAATGGGAAAACTCTTTTATTGTTGGCCCCACTTTATCTGATTTGTTGCCTTAAAATTGAGGAAGGGTATAAAAGATTGCATTCAAGGGTGCCTCTATGTATCAGCCATCATCAATCCCTAGAGAGAACAAGACAATAAAGGAGGGAAGATTCTTACATTTTGATGTAATGGAACCCGAAGAAGACAAAAAAGGAGCTGATACAGTGAATGGCTACTACCATTCTTTATTTTCTTCTTCTTCTGTATTCTCTAGTTCTTGGGCTTTGTATTTTCTTCTTCCATCTTCTTTGTTATGGATTTAAGTAGCTAAATACATTAAGGGACTGTAGATTTTTGCTTGTGAATACTGATTTTCTGGTTTATTAAGTTGTTTCTTCTTAGTTAAAGTTTGTTTTGTATTTTATAACTCAATGTGCCTATTCACCATGTTGGATGAGCTCTCTATTAACTTTTGGCAGATTGTAATAGAGAGAGAATAACTTTTAATGTGTGTTAGATTTACATTCGAGTTTAGAGCATGGGTACTTAGGAATAGGTCTCACCTAACATGGCTAAAAACTGAGTTGAAGAGTCGCTGGTTTTAACCGTGGTTAAAATAGCGTTTAAATCAGAAAAATCTGGAAAGATTCTATGTTTGTTTGGTCAATAGCAATAGCAATTTTTTTGCTAGAGCATCGGTTAGTTACATCTTAGTAACAGGAACCCAACCACCCATTTTAACACTTGAGTTTTAGTCTTCTCTTTTCTCTGTTCTTGTGCCTTGTTCTTAATGGTTGGGTGTCTAAAATTCTGCTTGAATCTCATTTAAATGCACTTTTATTTTAATTACAAAGTAGTTATAATTTGAAATATCCCTCGTTTGTTCTTCCTATTTCTTTGAGAAAAAGTTGAAGCATTTCAGTTATTCAAATTCGATCTTTTTTATCACTTGCTACACGATTGGTGTATATTTGCACTAGGATTATTAAAGTCGTTAACAAGGTGGTAGAACTTCGTCAAGCTGAGGAAAAGATGGCTAAGAACTTGAAGAGCCAAGCGTTCCACGATGCTGCCTTCCAAAAGCTACCATCCTACATGGACTTCAATAAGGCCCTAGCAGATGACAGCTTCAAGTTCGCTCTAACGTACTTGGAGAAACACCACAAAAGGCTCGACATCACAGACATAAAGTGCGCCTAAATCAAGCATGGACCATGTCTGCAAATGGGAGCTTCGCCTTAGAGCAAGTCATTCAGGCTGGAATGAAGAAGCTAGACGAGCTCATCTCAGCCCTTTCTAGCAACGAAGGGGATTGTTGGGTTTGATCTTCCTAAAGGAGGAGCTTCCATGAGTGGTGTTGACCCAAACACATCTTCATGAACATTACTTTTGGAAGCCTATCATTCTTCTTCCTTAAAAATGTAACTTTCTTTGGAGCTGAGGTTCACACACCTCGATTGTTCTTGTACTATAAGTTTTGAATGAATGAAAAAGCTAGCGCGCCATTTTACATTAGTTTGAATTTTTTGTAATGAACTTTGAAGCTTAGAAAATTGTGTCATTATGGTGGCCCCTGAATGTAGATTGCTCATGTTGGGTGTGTTGCCCTAAACTCATAGTTTGTATTTATGTAAAAACAAATTTATATTTAATAAAGTTTTATTCAGTCAATTTGTTGTTGAATTCATAACAATGCATTGTCTAAATCCAATAAACTAAACATCCAAGGTTATTGTCATGTAACTGAGACAGTACAAAATACCAGGTATATATTTGATATACCCTTGATATACAAGTGGATAATGTCTCGGGAATAACCTAAAGGGTCTATAGTATATGGATAAGGTTGGGCACCTTATCTTGGCAACACTATGGATACTACCTACTTTATAAATGTTACAAATGACCTAATCCAGGTCGTTCGTGTGGAGACATGTGAGTGGGGGTATTCTATACAATGAGTTTGTATAAAACTGGACTGCGAAATAGCCTCTTTAGATGTAATGTCGTTGACTAACAGATTGCTATTTCATAAGATGACCAGACAACTCATTCTCAATCCTGAGTGAGTTATGGACTCCTGCCCGTGAGGGCTCGTCATTTGATCTGTATAGGTGAGAGTCGCTTGAGCGCCGACTAAAAAATCCTACCATTTTGGGGACGAGACCGAGTGGGAAGCTGAGAATATAACTTCACAAGATGGAATTCACTCCTTTCTGACCCTAGGGGAGTAGATGAGTGTTCTCTTAAATGCTGACTCCGAGACTTTAACAAAGGACCCCACCCTCTCATTGGCCGGAGAGGGACTTCCGGTTATTGGTCGGACCATAACTGGTTTGTTCATTAGAGGAGCAGTAGTATTTAAGGAGTAAGATGTAACTCAGGGGTAAAACGGTAATTTGACCTAGCTTGAGTTACAAGCACTCGTGAATGATTGACTCGCCATTAATGGTCGTATATCCGTAGACACGAAAACATTCTGCAGTTAGAAGAGTGCAGCTGCAGGTCTTTAGTCGAGTGACCTATAGTTAATGAATGTTGATTAACTCGATTAATGAGTTTGACCGATTAATCTCATATCGTTGGAGCTTCTGATCTGTAGGTCCATTATGTCCCTTGCTAGCTCACAACGGGTAAAACGAGGATCAAGGTTTGGGACAAATTTGAAATGTTCAAATTTCTCAAGAGAATATATGTATATAGATACATTATAATATATGGTTAATTCTAAATTGAAACTATATATTATGATAGAAATTATTTGAATGTGATTCAAATAAAAGATCAATATGAATAGGATTCATATTAAAACTATAAGTTAAAAATAATGTGCATAAGATGTATACTACAACTATAGGTTATATGAGAGAATTGCTTTAGAATATGATTCTATTTTGGGATTAAATAATTAAATGTTAATTATTTATTTAATTAATATATAATTAATTAATTAATTGTTAATTAGATTAATAATTAATTAATAAGATTAATTTATTTTATATATTATTAATTATTAACATTAATATAATTAATATTAATATTTATCACTCCCCTGCTTAATTGCAGGGGAGTGGATGGTTTGTGATTTTTTTTTTTCAGAATTGTTCTGCACAAAAA
>NW_019104835.1:134365-150236 GCF_001995035.1 Momordica charantia | reverse complement strand
AGTAGCCCGCATCTAGAGTATAAAGAGGCTGCAAGATTAGGAAGGGCTAGTAGTGCATGGTTAAAGAAGCCCAAGTTGGTAGTGCAAGGTTTAAAAGTTTAAGCTAGTGAAAGGGACTTGAGAAAGGAATCTGTAGGAGAAGTTAAGCTCGAGGTTGGGAAGTAGAAGGAAGCTATAGTAGGGCAGAAATTAGCCTCTTCCAGAGTGTGAACAAACTTAAGCTTCTTTCATTTCTTGTCTCCAACTGAAGTACTTAACAGAGTATGTAAGTTCTAAGCATTCTTGATGAAAATGAAAGGTCGAGGCATATGGCAGGTTGTTTGAAGTATAGATTTCTAACACTCTTCGTTGGTGAAAAAAAGAAAAGTGCATGTTCTTGCTTGGGGACAAGCAAGATTTTAAGTTTGGAGGTGTGATAACTCTAAAAAAGAGAGTTATTCTGGTGATTATTTGAGTGAAAATATGCATTAAAATGTCAAAGTGTGTCGGTTTTAGGTCTTAAATAGCATGAATAGTGTTAAAATGTGAATTCTTAGCTAAATATTCTTAGTCTTGAGAGCTTCGACCAAAAACAGCATAAACTCTCGCATTTTTTTGTTCATTTGCACAGGTTTGTAATGAAAAGCTAAAGTCGGAAGAAAGTGATGACTAGATTAGAGCAGTCAAGGCATTTTCAAGAACAGAGCATGTGAAAGCTGGAGCAAAGCAGTGCTAAAGCATGGAGTTACTGCACAGTTAAAGCCAAAACACGGGATTTACCCATGTCCGTATAAACTCCAGCCGGGTGCCCTAAAAACGGAACTCGATATTTAAAAGATATTTTTCCCTAGCCGACAGAGACACAGATCCCAAGAGAGACAAAATTTGAGAGTTGAAAAGAAAAGAGGAGGTAATATCTCCATTTTCGGGGCGATAACTGATGACAAAAAGAGGAGGCTCACCTGCTTCGACGAGCTATCTGCTTCTTTTTGCTGCTTTCCTAAAATGGGTTGTATTATCCTTTCTTCTATTTTGTTTTATTTGTCCATGTTGAACTAAACCTCATCTTGGGAGAGATTTACATGCTGTAATTGATTTGATACTGAACCTCTACATGTTGCATCTATTTTTAAATAAAGTTGTTTGGTATTTCTTCAATCATGCGTGACATTGTTGGCCACTCTGTCGTGTTTGCTAGCTTATGTATTGACCCGGGAGAGCTCATGAGTGCTGATTCGCTTTATTTGTGATTAGCGCTTTTCTATAGCTTTAGGGATACTCAAGAATGAGGTCGCCTAATCTTGCCTAAAGCTTGCTTTTATTGCTTGGGTATTTAGCAAAGGAAATTGTACTTACTCATGTTTGGGGTGTCTCGGAAGGGAACTGAGTCGAGCTGGGCATTAATAGATGTTAGTAAGCTAGAGGGTAAGTTGATAACCTATGAAAGTATGTTGAATCTCCCCCACCTTTTCCATATTTGTTAACCCTTCATTATCGTTTTCTGTGCTAGAGCTTTTTCTTGTTGATAGTGTAAAAAATTGTGTCTGTTGCAAGGGTCTGTTGTCTTGTTGTTATTTTATTTATTTGAGATAATTTCCATACGCCAACTCTTTATATTTTTCTCTATTGGTATCTACACGTATAGTTAAAATATTATCCAAAAATCCCTATGGATACGACCTCTTTACATACTACAACCGACTATTTCATGTATATTTGCACGTGCTGTCAGCACAGTTGTGTGGACGCAACAGAGACCATGAAGATGGCTGTGTCAAATTCAGTAGGCAGTGAGAGTCTGAAATTCTCATATATTTGTGACGTTGCAATTGTTGAAGGGATTCACAGGAAATGAAGTGAAAATAATTTTGCGTTTACTTATTGGTTGGAGAACCATTTCGAATCAACCTTGGTAGTTTAGGGCAAAATGTTAGGTTTTACTTTTTGTTGCAAAAACATGACTATCAGGGCATGTTTGACCATTAAAACGAACATTTTCCCCTCATATTTGATTAAAACCCCTTTCCTCCGACTTTGGTGGGGTGTTAAACCTACTTGAGCCTTATAAAAGGAGAGCCTAGCCTCCCCTTGATTCCAGCATCCAACTCCATTAATTTTTGATCTCCTGGTGAGCTTTAACATCCATTTTTAATGTTACATTCATTGTAGTTATTTGATTAAAAGTGTTTACATATTCTTAAAATAGAATATTTTCTGGGTAATTTGCAACGTAGGGTGTTTTGAGAAAATTGGAGTAAAACATGGTCAAACTTGGCAAAAACACACAGAATTCTCATGTTGCAAGAATTATGCACCTAGCACATTTTTGCCAAGTTTTCCAAAACGTGTGTTTCACTTATGGAAAGCACAGGAGTCATTTCACAAGTGTTTAGTTGGAACAAAATCAGTGCATTCCAAGTCAATTTGAGTTGTTAGATGGATCTCAACCCCTCTCCTCCTACTTTGGTGGGGAGTTAAACCTACTTGAGCCCTATAAAAGGAGAGCCTAGCCTCCTCTTGCATTCCAGCATCCAACTCCATTAATTTTTGATCTCGTAGAGAGCTTTAACATCCATTTTCAATCTTAAATTCGTTGTAGTTATTTTTCCTTTTGTTATTTTCTTGTCTTTTCGAAACTCTAGTATTGTTATTGCTTTAATTCAAGTTCTTTCAATTGTGCCTCATCTTTTACTTTCCTTTAACATTCTTTAGCAAGTTTACACTCCCTTCAAGCTAGAAAGATAAGAAGGTTGAGCTAAAACTCATTATATGTCGTTTTTATTTAATTTAAATTAATGAAAATTATTTATCTAATTCCTTTGTACGTTTTCTCCTCTTTAATTATGCACTAATTTAGTTTCCAACCTCTCTGTGTAATGCCTTAGCCAAAATTATTTAATTTTAACACGGTCAGGTAAAAGCCAGAATGCACATGGCACATTCTTGGAGTGGTTTCTAAAAACTTTTCTTCAAGTCTTTTCTCAATTTGGCCATAGGGAAATTGACCTATGCACCGAAACCCAACACTGAGAAGGTTATGTTAGGTAAAATAATAGGAAACCTATATGGGATGTGACTTAGACATAAGCGCATAATCCACGGTCCTAGACATGGACCCTCTGACCAATAAAAGCAAATGAGTTGATAATTACATTTCTAGGATTATAAGTACATTTAAAAATATGATCGTAAGTTACCCTAGACTCTGCAGCACCCAAAAGTGATTTGTGAAAGAGTAGAACTCAGCTTTCTAGAATTAGCCAAGTAACGCCTGACACTTTCTTCCTAAAGTGTGTATTTTATGTATTCCCAATCAAAGCTAAGGCGAAGTAGAGAGGTTGAGTTTTATAATGAAGTTTGATATTTGCAACCTCAAATCACAACTTTGTCATTCATTTTTACCCATAAACCTCTATTGCATTTTGAACCATTTCACTTCCTAAATTGATTTTGAAAGCAAAAGTCCCCGAGGATTTGACCTTGGAATTACTTCCGAGTATTTCATGTGACCATGTATGCTTGCATGTGTCTCTTATCTTTTGAAGGTAGAGAAAGCCCCTACATAAAGGAAAAGAGAAATGGAACAAGGGAAAAGACAACAAAGGCTCAGCCATGATAATAGGAGTAGCAGTGGAGATGTTGTCAACTACTTATCAGCTCAAGTGTTGCTAGCTAGCCCTAAGATTAGTACAACATCTATAGATCTGGTATCTGAGTGGGCAGTAGACAGTGCAGCCTCAGTACACATCGCTTCAGACAGATGGTTGTTTAAATCTTTCACTACAGTGAGCTTTGGTGTAGTGAGAATGTGGAACAATAGACTCTCCAAGATCAGAGGCACTCCAGTTGTAAATCTGAAGACTGGCAATGAGCTAGTTTTAGGGGATGTCTTATATGTACCCAGTTTTAGGAGGAATCTAATATCTGCTGAGAAGTTGGATGAAGATGGTTACAAGAGTGAGTTTGCAAGATGGTAGTTGGAAGCTAGTGAAGGGATTTGAGGTTGTGGCAGTGAGCCACAAAGAGGCTTCGGTAAACGTGTCAAGATTTAAGGTTGTCAGGGGATCTTTGAGACAGAGTATGCACAGGGCTACAGATGGTTCAAGGCAAGACTTAAATGGACCAGCAGGAATGACAACCAAGATTGAGGAAGAAAATATATCATCGGTTCAAATACAACAGCTGGGAAGTAAAGAGAGGGGAAAAAGGAATAACTTACTTAACTGTTTAATTGGTTGTCAATTTCTAGCCCCAATTGTTAGACAGTTTAGCGAGCTTATGAAGTCGCGTAGTAGCCGAAGGAGTGCATTCAGGAGAAGACTACAATGGGTATTGAAGTCAAGAGTCATATTTCTAGAGTGGCAATGGACTTGGGTGGAAGAGCCAATCATCAAAGGAGAAATCTTTCTTCAAAGGTCGTTGGGTCTGATCGAGCAAAGAAGCATCAGAGACCACTTAGATTGAATGGAAACACGTGGCTGTGTCTCTAATGTAAAGGAAACAAGACCATGTAAGATTGCTCAATCTCGGAGGAATCACAAACGGAGCTTGGATAGGATCGAGTAAATGAGAATCAGTTACTATTGGTGTAGTTAGAACTGACCCTTGGAAGGGTTGTCAAGATGAAGGAACATAGTTGGTCTAGTCGGAGGCGAGATCGTCGCTTTGTCTCCAATTGGGAGATTGTTAGGATTGGTGGAGAAAAATCAATATCGGAAAGAGTCAGGGATGAGTCGGGACGATGAATGATGAAAAAGAGGTGGAGAGGTGTTGTTGTAGGCCATTTGGCCAAGAGTGCAGTACCACAACGCTGTCGGAAAAATAAAAGAAAGGCCGACGGTCATTATTTTTTACGCTACAGGTTCTATAGTGTGTAGATGGCAAAGTCAACATCTCAATGCTACACCAAATATATAAGGGACTTTTGTTTTTCATTTGGGGCAAGCTGTAGGGATTAAACTCATTTTTCAGTCGAATTTGGGAAAATTTTGTGACAAATTAGAGGCAGCGGCTCGGGTTTTGGCAGCACAGAGAGGACAAATCGAGATCTGTTGGGTTTTATGCCTAAACTCGTAGTTTATAAAAGCAAAACAAATATTTATTCAATAAAGCTGTTATTGAAGTTCCTCTTTTTAGAAGTGCATTAACCCAAATCCAATAAAGTAACATCTGAGGTTATGTGATGTAACTTGAACAGTATAAATACAATATATAATTGATATACAGAGTATATATTTAATATACAATATAGAATTGATGTACATGATATATATTTTATATACAGTGTACATTCGATATACGAGTGAAAAATGTTTCAGTAATAACCTTAAAGGTCTATAGAATATAGGTAAGGTTTGGTACATTATCTTGGTAACACTATGAATACGACCTTCTTTGTAAGAGTTACAAACGACTTAATAGAGACATTCTTCTGTGCTGGAAAATACAAGGAAGAGGAATTTCACCAATTTCGGAAGGAGAACTGACAACAGAGAGGAGCAGCTGCTGTCATTTCGTGCTGGTGTCTCCATCTGCATTTTATTTACCTCTTTTTCTAAAATGTGTTGTATCTCCTTCTTGCCCATTGTGTTTTCTCTTTCCTTTATGACATAAACCCCAATTCGGGGGAGATTTATGTGCTAAACTATTAAACAACCAATACTCTAGCTGTTTTCTTCTTGCTGTTTAATCTGAGCATATTTTTCTTCAATCTTACTGAACATTGTGGTCGCCTTGTTTAGTATGCTAGCTTCTGTATGATCTGGAAGAGTTTATGGTTAGTTGACTTGCTCTATTTGTGATTATCTGCTTTTCTTTAGCGGGTTCGTGGATACTCAGAATGGGGTCCCCTAATCATGCTTCAAACTTGTGTTTATTGCTTGAGTATCTAGCAACAGGAGTTGTGGATGTCCATGTTTCAGTGTCTCGGAAGGAAACTATGTCAAGTTGAGCAATAGTGAGTGATTTCATGCTAGAGTAGAGGTTGGGATTTAGCGAAAGCATAATAAATCTTCCCCGCTTTTTCCATATATGTTTACTCCATTTTTCCATATTGTGCTAGATTCTTTTCCTGTTTCCACCATTTAGAAGTTTGTTTGTTGTTGGAGTCATTTACTGTTTGTTAATGTTATTTCAATTACTGTTTTTGTACATACATTATTATTTTATTAATTTCTTGCATTAGTGGTATTCTCGAGCATAACTTAAAATATCACTCTAAGTTTTTGTGGATTCGACCTCGTTCGTTCTATAATAGACGGATATAGTGTACACTTTCACTTATATCCATCACGATTGTGAGGATGCAACAAGTTTTTGGTGCCATTGTCGGGGACTTAGTTGTTTTTATTTTAAGGCATAGTGTTTGAGGATACGGAGCTTAACTGAGTTTTCTCTTTCTCACATTGTGGTGTGGTTGTAGGTGTATGAATGATTTTGAAAGCTTGGAATATATTATAGATAACGAGATAGAGCACACATTTCATAGGAATCAAAGAGAACAAAGGAGAACACAAGCTACAGCAAAGATGAATCCACCTAACCCACCTCCACGCCCACCTATTCCACCAAATGTGAGGGATTGAGGAAATAGTAGATGGGGCTCCTATTGCTGCTAACCCCGAGACAGTAGTGCCCTCTCTCAATGTTGTTCTACTAGCGAATGATACTGACAGAGAGATGAGGGTATATGCGGCTCCGGGATTTTACAATTTCAACCAAGTTATTACGGAACCAGAAATTGAAGCCAGTAATGTTTCAGATGCTCCAAACAGGGAAAATTCCATGGAAATGCTACCGAGGACCCACATTCGCATATGAAGTTTTTATGGGAGTCTGCAATTCATTTAAGGTTGAAGGATGTAGCAAGGAAGAACTACGACTCAAGTTGTTCTCCTACTCGCTAAAATACGACGCTAGAACTTGGTTGGAGTCACTCCATTTTGAGTCATTTACAAGCTGGAATGATTTGGCCGAGAAATTTTGATGAAGTACTTTTCGCCCTACAAGAACACCAAATATAGAAGTGAGAACACCAACTTTTAGCAATCCCTCGGTGCATCTAAATAAATACTTACTACAATGGGTCAGATGATTCTACATGCCTAGTCATTAATGCATCAACAAATGGCGCATGTCTAGTAAAACCTATGTTGAAGCTTTCAACATCCTAGAGAGAATCTCATCGAATAATCACTAATGGTTGACCCTAAAGCCATTCAAGGGAATTGAGGCAAGGGATTGAAAAAATCAAAGTCCTTCACTGCCTTAAATTCAAAGATTAAGAATTTGACAGATTTAGTTATGAGGAGTATGACACAGAAAAATGCAGCGGGCACCCCTGCTAAAGCAAATGTCAGCCACATCCAAGGGATTTCTTATTCTTTTTGCGAGGGAGAGCATCATTACAATAGTTGCCCTAGCAATCCAAAGTCAGTGTACTATTTGGGAAATACTCATAATAATATAAACAATCCATACTCCAATACGTACAACCAAGGTTGGAGTAGTCATCCCAACTTTAGTTGGAGTAGAAATCAAGGACGAAATGATGTTGGAACATCCAATGCTCCAGCATATCAACAAAAAGGAAACTATCCTCCACGAATTGCTAACCAAGGTCAGGGAGCAGGACAAAAGCCACCTAAAGGATCATTTGCATCTTTGGAGAATCTGATGAAGCAGTATATGGAAAAGAATAATGTCACGGTACAAAGTTATGCAGCATCGTTGAGGAATCTAGAATTGCAAGTGGGCCAATTAGCAACAGATTTGAAGAGTAGACCCTATGGAGCACTGCCTAGTGATACCAAGGTGCCCAAATAGGATGGTAAGGGGCAATGTAAGGCTCTCACACTAAGAAATGGAAAGGCATTACCATCGGTGCACCCTAAGGCTCCAAGGGCCAGGATCGAGCCTACTTGAGAAGACCAAGGAGAGTTTCTAATAGAAAAGGATGATCGGTAAGAAAAAGATATTGAGCCAAAAAATAGCAGTATCTTCCAACCTACCGACACAGGTTAGTGAGCAACCGAAGGATAGTCAGGACATAGCGAGTAAAGAGGTCAACCCAGTCAATGCTAAAGCATCAAATTTTGGAACATCGCATGCAAAAGTGGATGAGAAAAGGAAAAAGATTGAACATGAAGATGCTCCAACTGAGTTTCGACCCACACCACCATACCCAAAGCGGCTGAAAAAGAAAGAGCAGGATGTGCAATTTAGAAAGTTCCTTGATGTGCTGAATCAGTTGCATGTCAATATACCGCTGGTGGAAGCATCGGAGCAAATGTCGACTTATGTGCGGTTCCTCAAGGACATACTCATCAAGAAAAGGAAGTTGCGAGAATATAAAACTGTAGCAATGACCAAGGAGTCCAGCAACATCCTTATAAGCAAAATTCCTACTAAAATTAAAGACCTTGGAAGCTTCACCATACCTATTTCCATCAGAGGGTAGAAGACACGGCAAGCTCTATATGATTTGGGAACGAGTATCAACATGATGCCCTTGTCAATCTACAAAAAGCTGTGAGTGGGAGAAGTGCGGCCAACAATAGTCACATTGCAATTAGCAGACCAATCGATCACATATCCTAAAGGAAAAATCGATGATGTTTTACTGCAAGTCGATAAATTTATTTTCCCTACCGACTTTATTATTTTGGATTATGATACATGTAAAAAGGTTCCTATCATCTTGGGAAGACCATTACTTGCAACTACAATGGTGCTTGTGGATGTTCAAAAAGGCGAGGTGACAATGCTTGTTCAAGATCAAGAAGTAAAGTTCTCAGTGTACGATGCAGTGAAATACCCATCAAAGTCGGAAGAGTGTTCAATGCTAAAAGTTGTAGATGAAGCTCTAATAGAGGAGTTAGGAGTAGAAGCAATGCTGGAGTAGCTTGAAGCTGCTAAGGTTGTCAGGGTGTTGAAGACATAGCAGAAGATCCAAAAGTGATTTACCTAAAAAGTGTAGGTAGTAAGGAAGGATTACCCAAGCACATTTATGAGTCTTTAGAACTTGGCAACCGTGAGTACAAACCACTGAAGCCATCTATCAAAAAGCCACTAATGCTGGAGCTCAAGACGCTTCCACAACATTTGAAGTACACTTATCTGGGTTCAGCCGAGACTTTTCCCAGCATACCTATCACAGAAAATGAGAAAATGTTGTTGAGTGTGCGAAGAACTCATCAGATGGCAATTGAGTGGACTATAGCAGATATAAGGGGAATAAGCCCAGTTTTTGTATGCAGAAGATTAAACTCGACGTAGAGAGTAGGAACTCCATTGAGCCCCAACGCAGACTTATCCCACCATGAAGGAGGTTGTCAAGAAGGAAATAATCAAATGGTTGGATGCAGGAATTATCTACCCTATTTCGGATAGTGAGTGGGTAAGCCCAGTGTAATGCGTGCCAAAGAAAGGAGGCATGACTGTGGTGGAAAACGCAAAGAATTAGTTGATTCCCACTAGAACTATGATGGGGTGACGTATTTGCATGGACTATAGTAAACTGAATAAGGCCACTAAGAAGGATCATTTCCATCTCCCATTCATCGATAAAGTGCTGGACAGACTCGCAGGACAAGAATACTACTATTTTTTAGATGGATATAGCGGGTATAATCAGATAACAATTTCCCTTCAAGATCAGCAGAAGACGACATTTACTTGTCCTTATGGAACATTTGCCATAAGGATGTCTTTCGGGCTTTGCAATGCCCCAACAACATTCTAGAGGTGTATAATGGTGATCTTCTTTGACTTAGTAGAGTTCGTTATGGAGGTTTTTATGGACGACTTTTCAATATTTGTTAAGTCCTTTAAAGAGTGCTTGGAAAATCTGACAAAAGTGCTTCAAATATGTGAAGAGACAAATTTAGTCCATAACTGGGAAAAGTGTCATTTTATGTTACAAGAGGGAATTGTGCTAGGGCATAAAGTCTCCAGACAGGGCATTGAAGTAGACAGAGCAAAGATTGAGGCAATTGAGAAGTTACTCCCACTAGTGAATATCAAGGGCATTCGCAGTTTCTTGGGCATGCTGGATTCTATCGCATATTTATAAAGAACTTCTCTAAAATCTCTAAACCTCTGTTTATTGCTTCAAAATGATAAAGAATTTAACTTGACTTCTGATTGTGTGCAGGCATTTAACACACTGAAATATGTTCTCACTCATGCACCCATTATCACAACACCAGATTGGACACAACCTTTCTTATTAATGTGCGACACTAACGACTTTGTTGTAGGAGCAGTCCTCGCTCAACACAAGGGAAAGTTGTTGCATTCGATTTATTATGCCAATAAAACTTTGATAGAGGCACATATCAATTATATCACAATGGAAAAAGAGTTATTGGTAGTGGTCTTTGCGTTCAAAAATTCAGAGTATACTTGGTAGAAGCTAAGGTAACAGTGTGTAAAGATCATGCGGCATTGAAGTATTTGCTAACCAAGAAGGATGCTAAGCCTTGATTGATTCACTAGATAAACTTGCTGCAATAGTTTGATATAGAGATTAAGGATAGGAAAGGAACATAAAATTCGGTCACTAACCACCTATCCAGGTTAACCGGATTAGGGAGCTCTAGGGAAGAAACATAAATTAGAGGCACGTTTTCGGATGAGTAATTGTTCATGATCAAAGCTATGAATGAGGAGGATGATGAGCCATGGTTGGCTGACATGGCCAATTATGTTGCTTGCAGCATATTGCCAGCTGAGTTTAATAAACAACAACTGAAGAAATTTATGGATGAGAGCAAATTTCATCTATAGGATGATCCATTCTTGTATGGATTTATCAAGATAAGATGATACAGAGATTCATTGCGAATGCTAAAGCACGCAAGATGTTAGCTAAATGCCACTCTGCACTATATGGTGGGCATTTTGGAGGCCAACGTACAGCACCCAAGGTGTTTCAAAGCGGATATTTTTGGACCACCATCTTTAAAGACGCCTATGATCTGGTCCAGCCTTGTTATGAATGCCAGAGGGTAGAAAATATTTCTAAAATGTCATAGATGCCCTTCACATACATCTTAGAGGTAGAGCTTCTTATGTGTAGGGAATGGATTTTATGGGACCCTTCCCTCCTTCAAACGAACATCTATTCATATTGCTGGTAGGTGATTATGTATCAAAGTCGGTAAAATCGATCGCATGACCTACCAGTGATGCCAAGGTGGCGACGAAGTTCTTGCATAAAAATATCTTTACAAGGTTTGGTACACTGAGAGTAGTCATCAGTGACAGGGGCTCCAACTTTATGAACAAAGTTGTAGCATCACTACTGGCGAAATGCAACATCAGGCATAAAGTTTTCACAGCATATCACCCTCAATCGAATGGTGAAGCCTAGATATCAAATAGGTAGATCAAAAGTATCCTAGAAAAGGTAGTCAACACCAACAGAAGAGATTGGTGCCGCGAAACTTGACGATGCTTTATGGGCTTACCGAACAACATTTATAACTCTGTTGTGTACCTCTCCTTACAAATTGGTCTTTTGGAAACCATGTGATCTTCCATTGGAGCTAAAGCATAAAGCGTTCTGGGCCTTAAAAAAGTTGAATCTAGACTATGCTGCAGCAGGAGATCTGCATCACTTACAACTGTTGGAGCTTGAAGAGTTCAGGTGAGATGCATATGAAAATGCCAAAATCTATAAGGAAAAGACCAAGTGATGGCATGATGCCAGAATCCAACCCAGGCATGAAAAGGGACGACAAGCCCTTTTATACAAATCGAGATTGAACATCTTTTCAAGGAAGCTCAAATCTAGATGGTCTGGATCATTTTTGGTCTCACATGTGTTTCCCCATGGAGCTATCAGAGTACAAGAGGCTAATTTAGGAAGAGAGTTCATAGTTAATGTTAGAGGCTGAAGCATTATTATAGTGATGACATGGTGAGAAATGTGGGAGTCCACCACTTGCAGCAGACTGATCACAGTCGCGAAGGAATAACTGGAACAGGACACATAGTCAAATCATTTTATTACTCCAGCATTGGTTAGTTTACTCGCTTTTAAATTTTGTGGTTTATTTGAGTTTAATTTTGTTTTGCAATGGGAATTTTGAAGCCAGTCAAGTAGGCAGTTCGCAGAAGAAAGTGTTGGGTTTTATGCCCTAAACTTGTGGTTTGTAAATATAAAACAAATATTCATTCAATAAAGTTATTATGGATAGAATTACATTAACCCAAATCCAATAAACTAACATCCTAGGTTATGTGATGTAACTGGAACAGTATATAACAGATATATAGTATATATTTAATATACAACGTATATATTTGATGTACAGTATATATATACACAGTATATATTCGATATACAGGTGGATAATGTTCCAGCAGTAACCTAAAAGGTCTATAGTATATGGATAAGGTTGAGTACCTTATCCTGATAACACTATGGATACGGCCCGCTTTGTAATAGGTACAAATGACTTGATCCAGGTCATTCGTGTGGAGACATGCGAGTGAGGGTATCTTATACAATGAATTTGTATAAGACCGGACTATGAAATAATTAATTTTTAGCTGTAACACCATTAGTTAATAGATTAATATTTCAATAGGATGACCAGGTAACTCAATCTCAATCCTGAGTGAGTTATGGACTCCTGCCTGTTAGGGCTCGTCTTTTGATTTGTATGGGTAAGAGTGACTCGAGTCGTCTACTCAATATGCATACCATTTGGGGGACGAGACCGAGTGGGGAGCTGGGAACGTAACTACACAAGATGGAATTCACTACTTCCCGACTTTAGGGTAAGTAAATGAGTGTTCTCTTAAGTGCTGACTCCGGAACTTAAACAACTCCCACCCTCTCACTGGCCTGAAAGGGACTTCCGGTTATTGGTTGGACCACAATCGGGTTATTCATTAGAGGATCAGCGGTACTTAAGGCATAAGATGTAACACAAGGGTAAAACGGTAATTTGACCCAGCTATGGTTACGAATACTCGTGAAGGATTGACTTATCGTTAGTGGTCAAAATCCATCAACGCAAAATATTCTACAGTGAGAAGAGTGCAACTGTGAGTCTTTAGTGGAGTGACCGACAGTTAATGAATGTTGATTAATATGGTTAATGAGTTTAATCAATTAATCTTGTATCGTTGGAACTTCCGATTTGTGGGTCCATTCGGTCCCCTTGATAACTCGTAAAGGATAGTTAAGAACATTTAGTCTTGAAAATAATTTGAATTGTTCAAATTAGTTAAAGGGAATTAAGGTTAATTATATCAGATGTAATTAATATAATGTATGTTGATATAAAGTTATAATAATTCTAATATAAAGTTAATTTTGAATTGGATTCAAAATTATGATAGAGATGGATATTAGAATTTTATACTAATATAGATGATTAATTTAAATTTAATTTAATTTAATATGATTTAATTAAATTAACTAAATTAATGTATATTAATTTGGTTAAATTAAATTAGATTAAATTAAATTAAATTAATAATTCTTTTTTTTAATTAATTAGATTAGATTAAATAAATTATTATTTTAATTAAAAATTTTTTAATTAAAATTAAAAAAAAAAAGAAAAAACAAGGAAAAGGAAAATGGGAGGAAACCTCCCACTTTCCACCAGGGAGGTCTTCGCACTTCCCACCTTTAATGATGGGAAGTAGGGAAGTGAGGGGGGAAGTCACACTCCTCCTTCCATATAAAAGGGAGACTCTCCCAATTCCTTTTTACGGCTCTCGGTCATCGGTTGTTGAGTTTCCGTAACTCGAACAAGAAATTCTCTCCTTCGATCTCTCTGTTTTCCATTCAATTATAAGACGGTTCCCACAAACCGAGTTCTTAATATCAAGAGGATAGCGAGAAAGACTTTGTGGTGGCATTGGTGTCTACATTGAATAGGTGTCTTCAAAGGTATGTATCACTTACTTTCTTCTTATTCATGCTTATATGTCTTTTCTTTGTTGTAATTGTAAGAGAAGATCGAACCACACCAATTCGCGTGCTTCCGTTGCGGGATCCGATCCCTTCAATTGGTATCAGAGCCAAGCTCTACTTTCGATCTTGTTTTGAATAACAAGGAAAAGAATGGTGGGTGTTTCTATACATTTGATTTATGTGGTTTGCAAATAGATGTTTTCGGTTTTTGGCATTAGATTTATAGTTTTTCCGTTGATTCGATTAATGTAAAATCCCGTTGTTTTGGGCGTTTAATCCTGTAAATTGAGTCTGTAAGTTCGTGTCGTTCGTGGCAAGGAGTTGATGTGAAAGAGTACTAGAGAAGTGAAAAAAAAAACCAGATAAACTAGGTGGACAGAGGACTGCTCCGGCTCCTTTGTGAGCTCGATAGTAGGCAATCTTTTCTATATTGTATCTATGTTCTTAGTTCTCCTTCTTGGCGAAGAGGGAGAAGAGATGACTAGACTAGTCAATTCAGCTATTACGTTCGCAAGGGGCAAACGTTTAGGCCTGATCCGTTGTCAATTAAGACAATACCAAATGGACCTTTCATTGCATCGGACAGGGATGTTGAGAGGCCAGACATGATTGCGCCYTTCGACGGAAAGTTTTTTCAACCTGCCCTGGCGCTGGGCAGTGGCACCTAGGCGCCGAACAACGGCGCCTAGATGCTGCCAGAGCTGCAGAAACCCAAGAGTTCGGGCCTACAGCAGTGGGGGCGCCACGGTGCTGGGTCCAGGCGCCTAGGTGTCGGGTTTTATATAAAAAAAACTTTTTTTTGTTTCGTTTCTTATAGGAAGCCAAAAACTAGTCTATTTTGCTATTTAATTATTATGCATTTTGAATGTATACTTAATTAGTTGTATATGTTGCATAAAGTATGTCATATAGTTTAAAATCCCACTATAGGTTAAGTATGTTCATGCGTCATATGCATATAATAGTTATAAGATATGATGGCATGATTTATTTTCATGATTAATTAATATAAGTGTTGTATTGAGCATGACATTACTTTAGTAAATATAAATGTTATATTTATGTATGTCATTGATGCATGATTATAGTTTCAATTTCTTTAAGTTTATAAGTGTTATAAGTTTGCTGAAAATAAATTAAAGTCTATAATTAAGAATTGCATGCAAATCCTAGGTCTTCAATAATTAATTTTAAAGGGGTTTGGAATTGATTATATCCTAGGTCGTATACTTTTTATTTTGGTTATAAATAGGTTTAGAACGTCGAAATAAAAGGTTAATATAAAATATTGCCTATAAGGGAACCTTGTCTAAGGAAGGTTCTGTTTAGGTTGAGGTACTTAAGCTGACTGTAAGGGAACACCTCTACCTAGGAACCAACCTAGGGGTTGAATTGGTCAATATTTTATAGTTATGCACTAATGTGATTAGTTCGTTAAAGTGTTTAATGAACTAAAACATTAAGTGTTAAACAAATCCAATATAAACGTTATATTGGGCAAACTAATAAACTTAGATAATTTCATTTAGCCGGATTTTACCTAAGTAATAAACCCTAGTTGAAAATACTAACTGGGAGGATTAGATGTATATATAAAATATACCAAGTATATGAGATATATGTTGTAGTGCCCCGAGTCCCTCAGGTTAGTTAGTCTCGAATCAGGAGATTTTTTTCCTTTAATTTTTTAATTAATTGTTAATTAAATTTATACATATTTATCAGGCTCTAAACTCCAATTAAATTTATTTTTACCGGACTCCGTGTGGTGGATCTTGTTTTAAGATGGGATGGATTTCTTTTCTCTTGGGTTTGGTCTTGTTGGGCCTTTATTGGGTTAAGTTGGTTTTAAAACAAAGTAAAGGAAAACAAAAAGAAACCCTAGCACCCAAGTTCTTTTTCTTTCTCCTCTTTCTTTCTTCTTACCCTAGCCGCCCCCCGACTTCTTCTTCA
>NW_019104835.1:108846-127791 GCF_001995035.1 Momordica charantia | reverse complement strand
TTCATACCATATGTATATCAAACATATATCACATATATATCAGGAGTATATCTGTCAATCATTAGTATATCAGAAGTCAATCAAAAGTAATTTATTGTTGGTTAAGACCTGCAGGGTATACTTGTAATTTACAACGTGGGCCTCTGTTTTTTTGTAAAAAAAATGCTATATTTTAAAAACTCAAACCTTGTTGCTATTTTGCTTATTTTCCTAACTTTTTTTGTCATATCTCAAGTTGCCCCTTAATTAAATTAGATTTAATTAATTATTATTTTAATTAAAATTAAAAAAAAGGAAAAAAAGGAAAAGGAAAATGGTAAGAGACCTCCCACTTTCCACCATTACTTCCCCCTCACTCCTCCTTCCCTATAAAAGAAAAACTCTCCCAATTTCTTTTTACGACTCCAAGTCCTCGTTTGTGGAGTTTCCGAAACTCTAGCGAGAAATTATCTCTCTCGATCTCTCGGTTTCCCTTTCAATTTTAAGACGATTCCCACAAACCGAGTTCTTAATATCTAGAGAATAGCGAGGAAAACTTTGTGGTGGCTTTGGTGTCTACATTGAAGAGGTGTATTCAAAGGTATGTATCACTAACTTCCTTCTTATTCATGCTTATATGTCTTTTCTTTGTTGTAATTCTAAGAGAAGGTCGAACCACACGCGTTCGCGCGCTTCCGCTGCGGGATCCAATCCCTTCAAAAAGTGGAAGATAGCTTTAATGGGATCGCTGACGCAGGCGAGGAAATAAGAAAGAAAGTCGGTGGGAGCTATAAAATGGTGGCAGAGCGAGTGGCAGGCATACAATGTCTCATTAAGGAGAAAAACGATGAATTAAATTTATGGAGAGAGGTTAGTAATCATTTTGATTTATGAAAATGGAAACCGATTTGAAAGAGATTTGGGAATTAATGGTTGTAGGATGGAAATTTTAAATTTGGGGAAAATCGTGGGAGGGATTCCTCCTTAATTTATGTGCCTCATCCGTTTTTAGACCCACGTCCTCAACATTCTCTTCCCACACCTTCTCTGTCCAACTTCCCCACTATTAACCCTCTCCCCCGTGTTTTTAAATTCTCGCAATCCCTTTTCTCTCCCATGTGCTCCCTAACCCTCGTCCCTCTATTGTGTCCACGCCAAGAATCAAACATAAAGCAAACCCAAAGGTCGAACAATGAATTCAAGGAGGCGCACGAAACGATTCCACAGCCTGTAGTTTCGAGTGAGCACAGTCCTATGCGGCGCACTCCGACAAGCTCAGAACAAATGTCTGTTGGGTCTAAGTTGCCTCCTCCTCCTCCAGTGCCTAGCCGTAAGGTAAATCTCTCTGCCTCCAGCACTAACCTCCCCAAAGTTCAATCCGACAGCCCTCTTCCTTCCATTGAGGAGCTCCTTGTCGCCAGCTTGAAAAAATCAAAAGATCCCCCTACCGCTCCTGTTAGTGAATCCCCTCCTTTCACAATGATCTACCCTTACCTCATGCAATGAGTTTGTATAAGATCGGACTGTGCAATAATTAATCTTTAGCTGTAACACCGTTAATTAATAGATCATCATTTCAAAGGAAGATTAGGAAACTCGATCTCAATCCTGAGTGAGTTATGGACTCTAGTTATAAGGTATCGTCCTTTGATTTGTATGGGTGAGAGTGGTCCGGGTCGCCGACTAAATATTCCTACCATTTTGAGGACGAGATCGAGTGGAGAGTTGGAAACATAATTATACAAGATGGAATTTACTCTTTCCCGACTTTAGGGTAAGTAGATGAGTGTTTTCTTAATTTCTGACTCCAGGACCTGAACAAGGGGTCACACCCTCTCACTGACTCGAGAGGGACTTCTGTTTATCTGTTAGACCATAAGCAGGTTGTTCATTAAAGGATCAATTGTACTTAAGGAGGAAAGAGGTAACTCAGAGGTAAAATGGTAATTTCTAACTGAAGTTACGAACACTCGTGAAGGATTGACTTACTGTTAATGGTCAATATCCATGGACGCAACATGTTCTGCAATGCATAAGAGTGTAGCTTTGGGTCTTTGGGTCTTTAGTGAAATGCTCCATAGCTATGAATGTTTACTAATTTAATTAATGAGTTTAGTTAAGGGGATTTGTAATGGGTAGCATGTAAATTTTCTACATTTAACAAAATAGCATGCCTTTTTTATATTTTCAGATATAGCATTTTTTTTAAAATCCTGATTTTAAAATTTTCAGTATTCCCAAATTACCCTTTTCAATTATCGCTTCATTATTATATGTCAAACATATATCACATATATATCAGGAGTATATCTGACAATATTAGTATATCAGAAGTCAATCAGTTCTATATCAGTTGTATAATAGTAAATCACTATTTTACATGCTTTAACCATTTGTCTTGTATTTTTTTGATCAATTAGAAATTAGTAGGTATTGGCATGCATGGAAAATGAGAAAAAAAAATTGATACATACTGAAATGAGAAAGAAAACTTGAAAGGAGCGTGAATGTGAACGTCAATGGTGATTTTCGAAATTACTGTGAATGAAAAATCAATTAAAAATTAGAGGTAAATAAAAACTTAGGGTTTTTCTGTATATCAATAATATATCAGTGATATATCAAGTTTACATCGTGCATATATCTATAGTACAATTAAGTTTTATTTAAAGTTTTAAAGATCAAAATGAAATCAGCAACAATGTCATTCTTAAAAGGTTTAAATATCATTTTTGGGTATCAACATCAACATCAAATCAGCATGAAAGTCCTTCAACCAAAAACTTAAAGGTTTAAACATCAAAACGAACCAGTAGCATAAACCAAAAGTAGACTAACAATATCATTCTTAAAATTCTATAAAAGAATAAGCATAAGTTCCAGAAGCATAAGTTCCAACAATCTAGAAAAGCGTAAGTTTCATTTTTGTATAATCTTTAGGTAAAATCTTGGGACATCAATCTTTATTCTTGGTGATTGTCGTGTCTTCGGAGATAATATCTTTGAAGCTTCCGTTTTCTATAGACAACACTTTTGGCGTTGGTTAATGTTGTCTTTTAGGATGAATGATATCAACATTTTCGACGATGTTTTTTTATTTCATTTTTTTGTGTTTGTACCATTGCTTTTATCTGAAAAAAAATCATATATTAGTAGTATATCAGAAAAACATATATTAGAGGTAATATATTCGAAATAATTGGTAGATATTATAGTTATATCAGAAGTAAATCAATTTCATATCATATGTATATCAAACATATATCACATATATATCAAGAGTATATATGTCAATCATAGTTATATTAGAAGTAAATCAATAGTATATCAAAATTCAGTCAGTTCTATATCACCTATAGTAGTAGATATCACAGTTATATCAGAAATAAATCAATTTCATAACATATGTATATCAAACATATATCACATATATATCAGGAGTATATCTGTCAATCATAGTTATATCATAAGTAAATCAATAGTATATAAAAAGTCAATCAGTTCTATATCACCTATAGTAGTATATATCATAGTTATATCAGAAGTAAATCAATTTCATATCAGATATATATGAAACATATATCACATTTATATCAGGAGTATATGTGTCAATCATAGTTATATTATAAGTAAATCAATAATATATCGAAGTCAATCAATTCTATGTCACCTATAGTAGTAAATATCATAGTTATATCAAAAGTATATCAATTTCATACCATATGTATATCAAACATATATCACATATATATCAGGAGTATATCTGCCAATCATTAGTATATTAGAAGTCAATCAGAAGTAATTTATTGTTAGTTCTGGAATACAGGGTATATTTGTAATTTAGAACGTGGGCCTATATTTTTTTGCAAAAAATATGCTATATTTGAAAAACTCAAACCTTGTTGCTATTTTGCTTATTTTCCTAACTTTTTTTACCATATCTCAAGTTGCCCCTTTAATTAATTAATCTCGGATCATTGAAGCTTATAATCTGTAGGTCCCTTAGGTCCTCCGCTAGCTCACAACGGGTAAAACAAGGATCAAGAGTTTTTTGAAAGAATTTGTATGGTTCAATTTATATGAGTGAATGTACGTTGATTGTATAAGATACAATTAATACAATGTGTGGGGATACATTTATAATTTATATGGATATATTATAATATAAAGTTAATTGTGAATGAGATTCAAAAATTAAACTTTATAATATGAGAGTTATATTTGAATAAGATTCAAACAATGATTAATATGAATTAGATGTATATTAAAACTATAGGTTGACATTAAAAATATAGGTTATGAGAGAGAGATGAACTTGAATATGATTCAAATAAAGTATTAACTAAATATGTGATATTTAATTAAAGTTAATTAATTAATTAAATTAAATCAAATTATAATAACCAACTTCCTTAAGTTGGTAGTTTGTGTGTGAGGATGTCCTTATCACTATACACGCAATAGATTGCATTTTAGTAGTTTCGTTGATGAGTTTTTCGGTGATTTTTGTTGAAAAACAAAACCACACTTCTCTCTAAAATTAGCTCTCTCTCTCAAATCCAAAAATTACATCACTTTCAAAAGTCGGTGCTAAGAGAATAGCGGGAAGGCTTTTTGGTGGCGTTCGAATTCGACATCGTCATTTTTGAACAAGTGTCTTCAAAGGTAGTTTTCTCTACTTCCCTTTTACAATGCTTATATATTTTATTTATTGTATTTCTTAAACAAAATCGAAGCACAAGCATTCACGTGCTTTAGTTGCGGGATTTGTTCCCTTAAAATCAATGTTTTAGGGTAATTAGTTCTCAATTATTCTGTGAGTATTTTTCATTCCTGTAATTAAGTATATTATGTTAGAATATTTAGAAGTTAGAGAGCTTTTGTTGGGACCTCTAAAGGGTGAATATTTGTGGAGAAATATTAGAGCGCTTGTATCCAATTCTCATTTAGTTGAACCCACATTTGAGTGAAAGTCTGGACGTAGCCCCGGTGAACCAGTATAAATCTATTTGTATTATTTTCTGCTTTTCTTTAATCTTTTATTTGTATGGTTGGCTATTTATTTTGATAAATGTGAAAAGGAAAATTGTGTGGAGCAGCTAATTTTCCTACAGGGGTATATAACTCGTGCCATACTTCTCGGGACAATGTCTTCCTTTTATTACAAACTGTCCTCGACTTAGCCCCAAAGATAATATTGATGATGGGGGTGATCTACTTTGCACGGTGGAGACCTAAACCTCTTGCGATCTTCACCATTACTATTTTTAATATAAACACATCGCTTCTCTTTGCCAACAAATTTCTTGAATTAGCCCATTTGAGTTAGGTTTTCTATTTGATCTTTCAAGTCGTAACATTCTGAGGTATTGTGGCCGTGATCCTAAATCTGCAGTTTTTGTTTTTGTCTCACCTATTAGAATCTTGGTGCAATTTGTTCAGAGTCTTGAGAAGGTCGGTGCCTTCAGTGTTGGTTAATATTTCAGGCAATGGGACATTGGTCGGTGTGTATTTCTCAAAAGTTCTACCTCGTCTATTATTTTGATCAAAACGCTTCTCATTATTTTGTTCTCTGAATGAGGTATTACAGGTCTGGTCCTTAGACATCGGAATTTGGTGAGAATTGTCGTCTTTCTTACAACTATTGGTTTTAAGATTGTGAGACTTGAGCATTCCTTATTCATCCATATAATTTTTAGCTTGTATGAACACTTCATTAAACGTTGTTATGGGCATTTTGTCAAGTGACCAGACAAAGTATTCGTCCTTCAACCCAAATATGAAGCCTGATATGACTGTGTTATCTGAGTAATCCATAACCTTAATTTGCTCGACTTGCAATCTTCCCACATAATCTCCCAGGGACTCCTTTTCCTCCTAGCAAACAGTAAGGAGGTGAGTGGAAGGTCGATTTGCATAATGTCGTGCTGAGAACTACAGGATAAATGTTTTTTTTTTTAATTTCCTATAACTGGATATGGATTTTGGTGTGAGCTGCTAATACCATAACGAGCTAATCCTGCCCGCAAGATCTGAAGAGCTTTACATTGCAGAGTGTCGTTGACATCCTGAAATCCCATGAGGCCTTCATATAGCTTGACATGATAGACCAGTCGCTCGAGCTATCGTTTATGTTTAACGTCAACATTTTGACCCTTATTGGAATTGGTACATCAAGGATCTTCTATACAAAAGGGGGTTTCTCTTCTTCGTCATCACTAGGGTCTAAGGCTTTATCCTTATTCTCTCTTTTCATTTGATTGAATTACACTCTTAGGTCGTCTTTCAAATTGTCAAACTGAGCATCGAGATCAATGTTGCGAGATGTGCCTGAAAAATAAAAAGGAGGCAAATCGAGGTAGATTGCCTGTTTTATCAACTTTCCTCGATCCTGATCATCCAGTTTCTAATGCAAGTCGTTCTTTCAAAGCAACTCTTTTTTACTAAAAGACTGTTGGGACTTGTTACCATGGATAATATACCTCAAATCCTCATTTAAACTCGGATTTTTTGGTCACTGATGACTCGGCGCCTTGATCCCATGTCATACTTTTGGCAGTTCGAGTAAGACTGATGCTATTCACATCAAGCATCTGTTTGGGGTCGAGCTTTTTCCTTCTTTGGATACCGATGTATGAAGAGGTCGACGAGAGTAATTGTAAGACTGGTGTCATGGATAACTAGCGCATTGCTTCCATCCGAGCCTTCATCTCTTGCATTTCAACCTTTAGGTTGACTACTATCTCATGGTCACAGCAAGAGATGACTTAGTTACATTCTGAGATTGGAGGATTGCTCTCTCTTCCTTATGACCCTTCGAGAGCCAGCCTTGAGGTTTTTTAGCTCAAGTTCCTTTGGCAGAAGTATCTCTATTCTTTTACTTGTTAATTAGTTTGTTGGGAATCGTCGGTAACCATTCAGTGCAATCTATCTGGCTTCTATTATTCAATTTCCTACAGATGACATCAACTGTTTATACCTAATTTTGACATCGTCGAGAGCACGTTCGAGTAAGACCAACTGAGCTAAGCAGTGCGATCTAAACGAGTAATACTTACACAAAGATAACAAACAATCTAACTGATTACTTTTGTTTACAAGGGTAAAGTTACGTTGTATTCATGAGTTTCGGCCTTGTTTTACTTATGAATGAGCTTTCTGTGCTTGCTTTCATTACCAATTGATGTTAAATTGAGGTATTCTGTTTTACCATAGATTATTTACATAAATATTGAGTTGGAGCATGATAATAGAAACCGAACTTTTATGCAACAAAAAAGACTTAGGCATTCGCCTTATTTTCTTCCATTTTTTGCCCTTAATGAAACACAAGTTTCCAAGCATTTTGACGAGTTATCTGCCTCCATACGTGTCAACAAAGTGCAGAAGGGTGTGTTTGAAGCAGAATGGGTTAGTCAAAAAGGTTGGAAGTCAATGGTGGAGCACGATTTTCTCACCTACCTAACTAACTGCATGCTGCGTATAAATTCTAGTTTTCACTGAACACAGCTTTGTTAAGTTTTTCATAATTTCTTGATCACTTTACAAGCTTTTCTTGTTTGAAATTTGAATCCTCAATTTATAAAATTCCAGCATATTTCTTCTTATTATTATCATTCCTACTCAAGGAAATCTTGTAATCACATATTATTGTGGAATAGAACGAGTTTTAATCCCCTAAGCTCGAGAGAGAAAAGGTAAAGTTCATTCGGATTGCAATCTTCTCATTTATAGCTTTGTTCTGGTTACTTCGATCTTTAATCATGTCTTTCACTTACAACTCCATTAAATTATGTATTTTCCTTTAAAATTATGTATAATTAGCTATGTTTTTTAAAAGACAGCAAGGACAAAGGTGTTTTCTCACTCTTTTTATCACTTAAGTTGTTTTCTAAAGTTAAAGGATTTAATTTAGCCAATTAATGTTTTAACAAAACTTCAACATTGAAAAGGTTGAATTATTTTCACAACTTATTTGATTTAACTTTGGAGAGAAAGACTTTAGACATAAATATTTTGTTTGAGTAGCCTAGACATAGGACCTTGACCCAAGGTTATGTTCTTTAAGGTTAGGGATGGATTTAGGCCTTCAAAATCATCTAGATATAAGAAGATTGTGAAGCACAACCGATTTTTAAGCAAGGCCTTCAAAATCCCATTTATTGTCACTTGTGGTCTGCTCATTTATTTCAAATCAAAATGTCAAGCACCGACTCTCAAATTAGTAAGAATTCGACCTATAGCTCTAGGAACGAGGAATTAGATTGTATACCTGCACATGGAAGTAATTGGCTATATAATGAAATCTGATTCCTAGAATTTGAAAATAAATAAATAAACATGTACTAAAAAAATCTAAATAAACATAATTAAAAAAAAAACATTTGAGGGATAAAAACTTGTTATTTCAGTATTTAGATATAGATTATATCTTTTATGTTCCTAATAAATAGGAGTGTAACTATAAGTCAAAATTAAAAAAAAAAATGAAACAACATTTCTACACCTCATCAATGACCAGGTTAAACAATAAATATTAGGTTAAAATATAATTTTGGTCTGTGTATTTTGAGCTTTGATTCATTTTGATCCATGTACTTTCAAAATATTCTTTTTCGTCCGTGTACTTTCAACTTTGGTTCATTTTATTCCCTGTACTTTTAAAATATTTGTTTTGGTCCTTGTAATTTTAAAAAAGTGATCATTTTGGTACCTATTTGAAAAAATTTAAAACAAATTCTATAAATCCTTTAATATAAATCATGGTTACATTTTAATAAATATATTGAATGTAGTGTCGTATTGAAATCAAGTTAGAAAAAATGAGATTAAAAATAAAATTAAGGGACCAAAATGGTCATTTTTAAAAAATACAGGGACCAAAACGAATATTTTGAAAATATAGAGATTAAAATGAATCAAAGCTCAAAGTATAAGGACCAAAATAAAATGAACATTTTGGAAGTACAATGACCAAAATGAACCAAAGCTCAAAGGTCATTGACCAAAATAGTATTTTAACCTAAATACTAATTAGTTTTGTATTCCTAACATAAAAAATAAATCAATTTATTTGGCTTAAATAAATGTTGTAATGATTGAAATTTAATAGGACAAAGTTTAAAAATAATCTAGTTTTAAAAATAAATTTCAAAAATAATGTTAGTTTAAAAATAATAACAAAATAAATGTAATTTAAATAAATAAAGTCAAAAGTAAGGTAGGTTTTCAAAGCTATTGATAAAAATAGGTTAGGTCAACGTGAAAGTCAAAACTTGTGTACAATGTATGCAATTTCTGTGCCAACGTGTGTATTTGACGTGGAAGTTGAGTAAGCGGAAGTCACATACATCCAACCTGTATGGAAGTCGCATGCGTTGTACGCGACCCCTAGTAGAAATTGCATACGTTGTACGCAATTTCCATTTGGAATTCGCGTACATTGTACGCACTTCCACTCTTTATTTATTTTTTATTGTTATTTTTATTTCAATTTTTATATTGTTATATTTTGGACGCAACTTACACCTTTTCTATTGTTATTTTTATTTTATTTTTTATATTGTTATTTTATTAATATTGCAAAATTGAATTAAGATATCATTAAATTTATTATATTTTAAATTTAAATGTCATTTCAAAGTCTGAATTTTTGAAATTAGATTAATACCAATTCGATGAATTATAACCTTGTGTTTTTGTAATTTTATATTATAAAGCAAATGTTTGTCAAATATCAAATTTTATAATTGTTAAATATTTGATACAAAAAGTTGTTATAAACTTTTAAACATATTGCAAAACATAGATAATCATGTACCAAATTGTCGTGGCCTTCTTACACGACGTCTATGACGAGGTTCTTTCTAAACAGGTGATAGGTCAGGTTGATGAGTTGAACTAGATGCAATATCTGAATGAACTCCTAGCATAAGAATCATATGCGATTGTATAGGAATATTCATAATATGTTCGTCTCCTATAGTATCTTCATTTTGTTCCTGAACATGTTTAGTTTCTTGTGCTTCATCTTGAACATTTTCATTTGGTTGTGCTTGGTTGTGCCCACGATGAGGATGCCTCATTTTGAAGTTTGAAACAACTCTTGGATAAACTAAATTTGATTCAATTAAGCGAATGCAAGTATCACACAGATTTTAATACACGTAAATTTTCTTGACTATGTACGTTGCTAACCTAAAAATAATGTAATTTAAATAATAATTAATAATATTTAATTTGATTTAATTATTGTAACTAAAAAATATAAGAAAAGTAATATTAACCATGTAACTGTGATAAACAGATTCACGTGTGATATACTTTCTTGTAATCGAATCATACCAATCTTGATAATCATCTGACACGGCCAATACATCTGTCGCATCATTAAATGCACACTAATCATGACATTGACGCCATAGTGATATATATGCTGCACATTTACGTTGTCAATCGTAATCATGTTTTCCTTGGATATCGATCCGATGCAGACTCTTGTCAGTATTACAGTATGATGGTTTATTCTGTAGAAGCCCAAATTGTCGCAACACTCGATTTGGTAGATACCACTCGATATTATGAAAACATATAAGAGGGCCTGAAGTCAGCCAAATATCCCATCCATTATGACAATATTTAGGTAATAGAGTCATAATGTCGCAATTACAAAGTGTCCAAATAATCTGAAATCATTAATAAATAAGTATTAGTATTATTATTAAGTTAATTTTATAAGTATTTATTTGTAACTAATATATTCACTTATACCTTATTCAGCTTAAGTCGATCAAAACATGTTCTATATTGAACCAACATATTCGTAGATTGTTCATAAGCTATCAAAACTTCATTCCATCTATATTATGTAGAACATCATATAATTTAAAAATCACACATAGATAAATGAAAATAAACGTACCGTGCACTGAGAGGACGTCCAACATATTGTTCAGGATTGAGTACATGGTGTTGTCGAGCAATAGTAGGAAACCTATCCCATGTCCACACTTGTAAAAATATCAATGGATCTGCTACATCCAGAGCATTGGCTTGACAAGCCGGATAGAGTTCTTGATATAACCATGTGAGGCTTGCACTACCTCATGAATATCATCTAGCTACCTCGAACTCGCTTAGTAATGGAAGGAACGTGAGATGAACTAATGTGTTAGATTTATCGTAAAATAAAAATCCACCAATGAGTTGCATAATATATGCTCGTGCATATCTCTGTATCATAACATCATCAGCATCTGGTGGTAATTCAGTGAATTGTGCTTCACATAATTGTGCTCAATCGTATTACAAGGATCTTGTAATGGGTTCTCCATCAACAGGCAGCCCTAACTGCACATCAACATCTTATAGTGTAATAGTACACTCTCCACCAGGCATATGAAATGAGTGAGTTTCTTGTCTCGATCACTCAACCAGTGCAGTAATAAGGTGTCAATCTAACTCAGTAAACCCTATCTATGAAACTTCCCAAAATCCGTACTGTTGTAGATATGACACTGTCACGATTATCTGCGCTAATATTATAAGATACTACGACCTCTTTTCTTAGACATTGCAAAACTATGGTAGGTCCATAATCCCGTACTAATGCGAATCCAAAGGTCTTGGATCCATTACCAATGCTGGAATATAAAATTACAAACCACACCATTATAACCAAAGTTCATTTCAAATAACAAGGCATAAAGTATAGTACATTACAATCCCAAATATAAAGCTATTACAAAGCAACAACTAATTCAATAAAACGTAGTCTATTACAAAGCAACAATCCAAATATGCGATAAAATATAGGCTATTATAAAGCAACTATTGATTCATACCATTTAGAACGATATGACTGTGCATACTTCAACTTATACATAGAAAATATAGAATCAATTTTAATATTAATAAAATTGTAACATTACGTTAAGAAATTTATTAAAAGAAAATCCACCTCAATCATCCATTTGTCTCAATGACGAAGTGTCAGAATTGCGAGTTAGACATGTACGTTTGTTATATACTTCTCTTGCATATTCCACAATGAACTTTCATACCGACCTCTTGTCAATCCATCTCATAGTGAATGCGGGAAATTTTTGGACGTCCATGTTCACTCAACAAATTTGGGTTTTGATGAATAACATCAAACTTGACTTCCGTCCAATAATCTCTATGTTGTATAGGGTGAAAGCGAGATTCATATGAAAATTGGTATTGTGACAATTAGTAAAACTTCTCGAAATAAGGCAAATATGCCTATTGAACATGGTTGCAAATTGCAATTACATGAGAATACAATATCTTGAAAGATTGCCACTTGTTACAAGTTCATGTGTTGTCCTTCAAGCAAACGACTTAAGTGTGTTGGCCTTTATAAGGAGATAACATATATATTCCTATTTCAACTTGAAAAGTTTGCGTGTCTCGATCAATAGAAGTCACAGAATGTACCGTTGCTCTTTTCTCTCACCTCCTCAATTTATTTAAAGCATACTTTGTATACTTTTCACCCCGAGCCAATGCTTTACTAATATCCTCTCTACATTTCTTGAAATAAGTAATAGTTCGAAAAAACGTAAATTTTACCAATGCAGTAATTGACAACATTCTAGCTCCCTTGAAAACATCATTAATACACTCTGCTAGATTTGTCGTCATCTATCCATATCGAAACCTTTGATCATGTGCTTGTGTCCATTTTTCTATGTTTATATGAGTGAAAAAATCAATACAATCTGGACTCAGTTATTGTAACTCTCTCATATGTTTCAAATTTACGCTTTTGGTGTTGATACCCAGCATGATACATTATATCTTTTAGGGGTTTTGAATTATATTTTTTGTTGAAATTGCTAGCCCCATTACGAAGATAAAATCGATGATGTGCTACCGGTTCACTCCAACCATTTTCCTTATTTTTCACAGCTGCCAAAATACCTCCATGTCGATCAGAAATTAGATAAATATCATCTCGTTCGGTAACCAAATTTCGCAGGGCGCACAAAACCATGACCAACTAGAAATATTTTCTTCTTCAAGAATAGCAAAAGCAAGAGGTAATATATGTCTATTTGTATCAATTGAGATGAAAATAAGTAATTTTCCCTTATAGTTGTTATACAGGTGGGTACCATCAATCTGGATTAATGGTCTACAATGTTTATGTCCTTCAATTGTAGGACCAAATGACCAAAATACGCACCTAAAAATAAGATTGTCATGTTTATTCGAAGGTATTAAATCCCACGAACTCGAGTGTCAACATTGTAATGCACAGAGCAGTCAACCAGTATGGGAGCTCTTCATATGATTTTTCCCATCTCCAAAAACTTTAATTAGTGTTTTTCGTTTAGCTTATCACACACGTCTGTAGTTTACACAATATCCAAAATCTTTTTTATGGTTTCTTGTAATTAAGCTACATACGTACTAGTATCACGTCGAACAATATTCTTGATTTCATTGCACATAAAATTTAAGTCCAATTGTGAGTGATTCTGTGTGAGCTCTGCATATAAGCACGAATAAACCTCTTCAAGTACATTGATTTCAAACATCCCATGGGATTTACATCGACGAGTGCGAAGTTTCCACTTGCAACCATCATTCCATTGTTTGCATTTTACATACCACATGTTGTGCAATACGATATTTATTGACAACAAGTTGTAGTTCTTCTTTGCTCCTAAACTTTGACCCTATACGTATGTTATCTGCATTCATTTCTACGGATATTATTGACCCTTCTTCCTACTTTGACCCTTCTTCACATATAGGATCTATAATTTCAAAATCTATTTCAGTAAACATCTATGAAGGTGTCTCCTCATTTGGACGTGGAGGATTCAAATTTACAGGGGGTTCAAACACAATTACGTTCCAAACAGTTCGTCAACTTCTACTTCAATATCAGAAGCGGACCCATTTTGAGGTTCAAGTATCACCATTTCATCACAATCTAATGACAAACTGTACAATATTTATAACTATATTAACAAATTGTTAAAAAAACATAATTCATAATCTATATCTAAATAATTATACATAACCTATAACATAAATCCAAAAAAAATTAAACATAACCTATATCCATACTGTTAACGGCGAATTTTGGTAGAGGCGTGCTTGAATGAGCAATTCGACCTTGAATCCACTAGACCTGAAACCAAAGAACTTGACGTTAGTGCGGTGTCTTGCCTAATCCACTCTGACGCTCAAGTTAGTAATCGGAATAGAAATAGGAATGAGATACAAGAGATATTAGTGACAGGTTTTTCACTTATTTGGTGAAGATGATCGTCCTTCTTTTTATAGCCACAGCAGGCCGACCAGGAAGGACGATAGTTGGAGGTGGCAGAGACGTCGCACACTGTACGGTTGGATAGAAGGGGGCGCGTTCCCGACAACAGTAGCGTAGTCCCACTGCCTACGCCTTCTAGACATGTTGCCCAGGGCTGCAGGATGCACCAATCGTACCAACAGTACGCGCCGCCAGCTGTGACCTCGTACGGGGCGTAACCGTTTACAGTCCTTCGTCCCCCCTAAGCAGACGCATTCTCTGTTCGGCGACATTCCTTTTGAGAAGGTGGTTCTCAATTGGTCCGCGCTTGAGGAGGGACGAACACGTGTCCTGTTCGGACGCCCCCTATTTGGTCACTTTGTCAATTAGTGGGCCAGGCCCAAAGCATTTTGGAGTAAGACAGGGAGCGTAGGCATTCCATTCGTATCACTATGAATCGATTGGTGGGGCCCACGAGTTATTGTGACTGTATTGATCAGTCGTCAGCGTGTACAGTCGTTTCAATGAGAGGACACATGCCCGCCGCTGTTTCACAGGCGATCGCGTCCCTGATGCAGTTTTCCAAGTGGCAGGTCGGCGACCGCGATCTCCTTGGCCGTTGGAATCCAAGACGGCGCTCAGAGATCTTTATAAATCCATCTACAGGGGAGGTGATGATTGCCCCTTTTTGCGCCTTAGTTCCTTTGCTTCCTTTCTGGATTGATTGCTTCCATGGCTCGCTGTCTATTCGTCCACTACGTTCCATTGCTGGCCACCGAACAAGACCTTTTGGATCTTCGCACCACATACCACATCCTCGACTACGTTCTCATATGCCTCCCATCTGAGGACGAAAAAATAAATACCCCTTCGCCTGGTTGGGTGAGTTTCTACCCGCAGATGTTCTGGAATGGGGTCAGGCTTCCCCTCTCCCTTTTCGTCCAAGCGTTCCTGGTTTTTACCGGCATGGATCCAGCTCAACTAGCTCCTAACGGATCAGAAGCTTTTATGGAATTGGCCATCCTTTGGCTGGAATTGGGAGGGGCAAAGAGATGACTCTCTCACTGCTGTCTACCATAACCATGATGAAGTCCATAAGAGGCTTCCCCGAATTCTATAGCTTGAACTCTCGCCGAGGGATGCTTTTCAATGCTCCGACCTCGAACAAGAATTGGAAGGAACACTGGTTCTTCGTCGGAGGGCAGTGGTTAGTTGGTGACAGCTCGGTGGTTGCTCGTGTGTTCAGTTGCTTCATGAAGCACAATACCTTCTTTAAAACTCTTTTCTTTCTTCTTGGGTATTATAGCCTTTTGAGCTTCTGGTTTTGCTTGGCATTATTCTCGGGTGGGACTCCCCACCTTAGAATACAAGCACGATACGTTTCATCTTGTTGTAAATAGATAAGGGCATAAGGTTAATGCTGGCTCCTAGATCACACAATGCAAGCCTTATTTTATGTCCTCCAATGGAAACGGGTCTGGTAAAGCTCCCAGGACCCTTCATTTTTGTTGGAATTTTGCTTCTAAGGATATTGTTGTAGGCTTTAGTCATTGCCACAGTTTTATACTCTCTCAGCTTCCTCTTCTTTACGCTTATCTCCTTTAGAAGCCTCACATAGTTTGGCATTTGCTCTAGAGCCTCCACCAAAGGTATGTTAACATGCAGTTGCTTCAGCACATCTAAGAATTTCTTAAACTAAACATTCTGCTCTTTCTTATGCAACCGCTCAGGATATGGTGGCGGTCTGTATTCTTCTAGAGCACCTACTTGCTCTGCTTGCTTTTCTTTTCTCGGTCACTCTAGTTTACGTTGGTCCTGCGTTGGATGCTTCAATATCCACTGGGTTGACCTCTTTACTAGAAGTATTATAAACTACCCTTGGTTGCTCAACAGTCTACATTGGTGGTCTAGGTGAAACTATATCTGCTGGCTCACTATCTTTCGCTGGTTGAGATTCTACTGATTCTTCCTGAGTAAGCTTGCCCAATGCCCCTAGAGCATCCGGATGTGCTGGAGGAAATGCTTTCTCACTTTTCAGTGTGAGGGCCTTACATTGCTCCTTGTCATTTATCTATGCTACTTCAGTATCGCTCAGCAATGCTCCGTAAGGTCAATTTTTCAAATCGGTTGCTAACTAGCCTACTTGTAGCTCTAGATTTCTTAGTGATGCGGCCTGGCTTTGCAAAGTTGCATCATTATTGGCCATATACTGCTTCATCGGCTTTTCTAACGATGCAAACGATCCTTTTGGAGGCTTATGTGCTGCCACCTAACCTTGATTCGCAAAACCTGGGGGGTAACCTCTTTTCTACTGATACGTTGGAGCATTGGATGTGCTAGCATTATTTCCTCCTTGATTTCCACTCCAGTTGAAGTTTGGGTGATTTCTCCAGCCGGAGTTATACGTATTAGAGTATGGGTTGTTTCTGCTATTGTGCGGATTCCCCAAATAGTAAATCGACTCTGGAATGCAATGGCAATTAATTGTAATTATGATCTCTTTTGCAAAAAGAACAAGAAATGCCTTGGATGTCGCTAACATTTTCTTTGCCAGCAGACGCTCCCACTGTACTTTGCTGAGTCATGCTTCTCATCACTAAGTTTGTCAGATTCTCAATCTTCGAATTCAGCACAGAGTGTGACTCAGATTTGTTAAGTCTCTTGCTTTCCCTTCCTTGTATAGCTCTAGGGTCAGATCATGAATGGTTGTTCGAAGATATTCTCTCTAAAATGTTGAATGCTTCAACATAGGGTTTTGCTAGCAAAGTTCCATTTGCTGACGCATCAATTACTAAGCGCGTAGCATCGTCCAAACCATTGTAGTACGTTTCGATCTAGATGCATCTTGGGTTTCCATGGAGAGGGCATTTTTTAAGAAGCCGCTTGAAACACTGTCAAGATTCGCTTTCTGACTCCCCAGCAAATTGCTGAAAGTTGTTGATGTTGTTTCAGTATTTAGCATTTTTGCTGGGTGAGAAGTACTTCATCAAAAAATTTTCAGCCAAGTCATTCCAATTTGTAATTGATTCTAAAGGCAGTGACTCCAACCAAGTTCTAGCTTCATCTCTGAGTGAATAGGGGAACAACTTAGGCCGCATCACTTCTTTACTGCATCCTTCATCCTTAAACGAATTGCATACCCGCATAAAAAACTTCAGATGCGAGTGTGGGTCCTCTATAGGATGTCCATGAAACTAGATCACTGTCTGAAGCATTTGAAACATCACTGGCTTGAGTTCAAACTTTGGGGCTGCAATTTCAGTCCCCATGATTACTGAGTATAAATTAAAAAATGCTGGAGCTACATATGCTTTGATTTCTTTGTCGATGTCATTTGCTAGTAATATAACATTCAGAGGGGGTACTGCTACCTGAGGGTCAGTAGCATAGGAACCCCATATAATATTTCTTCAATCCTCACATTTAGTGGGTTAAGCTGGCGCAAAGGTGGATTAGGTGGATTCATCTTTGCTTCTACTTGGACTCTCCTTTGTTCTCTTCGATTTTTATTGAAAGTACACTCTATCTTGTGATCTATAATATATTCCAAGCTCTCAAAATCATTCATGCACCTACAACCACACAAAAATGTGAGAAAGAGAAAACTCGATTAAGTATCGTATCTTCAAACACTATTGTTTAGAATAAAATCACTAAGTCTCCGGCAACGGCGCCAAGAACTTGTTGCGTCCACACAACCGTGTTGACAACACGTGCAAGTATACATGAAATTGCTGATTGTAGCATAAACGAGGTCGAATCCACAGGGACTTTGGATTATATTCTAAACTATATTTGCAGATACCAAAATGTAAAAATAATAAAATATCGGTGTTTGTGTAGTAACTAAACGAAATATAATAAACAAAGCGGTTAATGATCTCAATAGTAGACAAACTTCAAAAAGCTGATAATAGGAAGAGGTTACAGCATAAAACAATGAAAATTGGGGGTTAATAGATATGGAAAAGTGGGGGAGATTTAACATGTTTTCACAGACTTCTTAACCTATCCTCCAGATTGACAACATTCATTAGTGCTCAACTCGACATGGTTCCCTTTCGAGACACCCAAACATGGATACCCATAACTCCCGTTACTAAGTTTCCAAACAAGTTCTAAGCATGATTAGGGGACCCCATTCCTGAGCATCCATAAATTACGTTTAAAAAATACTAATCACAAGTAGAGCAAGTCGACAATCTGTAAGCCCTCTCGGGTCAATACAAAAGCTAGCATACAAAACAAAGTGGCCAACAATGTTAGGTAAGATTTATGAAATAGAAACAACTCTATTTAAAAACGAATGAAGCAGCTAGAAGTTCGGTTGTTTATGTGTTATGCAAATCTTTACCAAAATGGAGTTTGGCTCATGAGGAATGAAGAAAATACAATGGGTAAAGGAAGAAGACAATCCATCTCAATATAGTGGTGTCACGTGGGCCATCCAGACTTGGGGCAGCCTTGGAACTTATAGTGTTCCTAGGAAAGCAGAAATGCGTCTGAGTGGGAGTCCTATTTGGCTGCTCCACTCAAGCAAATGCCTTGGAGCATCAATTCTCCAGAGGCTTGCTTGCGGCCGAGTGGTGCCACGTGGGCCATCTGGACTCGGGGGCAAGCTTGGAATTTAGAGTGATCCTGGAAAGACAGGAATGCGTCCGAATGGGAGCCATTTCGGC